>JAWQFJ010000569.1:206312-211312 GCA_034096865.1 Theodoxus fluviatilis
CAGGGCTGCCTACCCTCCTTTTTCGATTTCAGTATTACCAAGTTCCAATTTCCGTATTTCAGTTCCGATTTCAGTATTAAACCGTGCGACAGTGCAAGAAAACAAAGCAACTTTAATCATTAACCAGGGACCAAAAGATAAAACAAAACATACCTGATTTTATGTACATACAATAGTTCTGCAGCTTGTTTACTGTGACAAAGACTGGTAGTAGGCACTTTTCAGGCCTTTCAGGTCTTTGACACTGTAGTTTCTGTCAAGGGCTTGTCCAGGCCTGGACTTGGCTACCACCAAGGCCTCCAAGGTGTCGGATCCCATGCTGCCACTGAAGTGTGTTTTGTTCTTTCTCACGACTGAGAAAATGCGCTCACAGAGAGCTGATGAGTGAGGGATTGTCATTATGGCAAGCATAACCATGGGGAGGTGTGGGAAGAGGAGGTCTTCCCCTACACCTACACTCAGTTTGTCCAATGCCGCCATTGGGAGGTTCAGTTCTACTGTCAAGTCTACCATCATCGCCTCAGCTCGAATTACGTCGATGTCGATTTGGGACACTTTCGAAGGAGGCGGTGTAAAATATTCACTGATAGGTTTTTGCGCTGCTGCGACCTTCTTCTCATTTTTCTTCACATGCTTTGGGCCTTCAACATGCCTTTCGATATCGTTGACGTTGGCGCCACCACTGGAGATGCTGAACTGGTTATCACAAGTCGTAGATATACATTTGACAGTGGAGTCAGTGGTGCCGCGGACTATAAATGGATACTTCTCCGTGCACGCTGGAATGTAGACCTGCGACCTCCGCTGTTTCTTCGATAATTCAGAAACACATTCGCTTGGCTTTCGTTTTGACGCCATTGTTGCACATGAACACTGCACATACCGGCACTCTCCGGAAAAACACTTCGTGCGTTGCGCTTGCGCACTGTACGAAAATGACGTCACTCGGCAATTTTCGGAAATATTTTCGCGCGCTGCGCCTGCGCATTACAGAACAAACCCATTCGGCAATCATCGGTAGACTGCTTCGGAAAACGATTCGCGCACAGCCACAGGCCAACGATTTTGAAAATTATTTTATTATAGTTTTTATTTTGATATTTCCGGAACGCAAAATAAACTCCCGTATTTTCAGGAACGCTCGCCGATTTTTTTTAATTTCCGGACAAAATACGGAATTTCCGTACGGGTAGGCAGGCCTGTTCCCCTAGACATTGAAACAAGCCATTTGAGTAAAGAACAAGTACGTCACACATGGGCTACACGACATGGGCTACAAGACATGGGCTACAAGACACGGGCTACAAGACATGGGCTACAAGACTTGGGCTGCAAGACACGGGCTACAAGACATGACCTACAAGACGCGGGCTACAAGAAATGGCCTACAAGACATGGGCTGCAAGACATGGGCTACAAGAAATGGCCTACAAGACACTGCCTACAAGACATGGCCTACAAGACATGGGCTAGCAGACACGGGCTACAAGACACGGGCTACAAGACACAGGCTACAAGACACGGGCTACAAGACACAGGCTACAAGACACGACTACAAGACATAGCCTACAAGGCATGAGTTAAAAAACACGGCCTACAAGACACGGGCTACAAGACACGGGCTACAAGACACGGCCTACAAGACACAGGCTACAAGACACGACCTACAAGACATGGCCTACAAGACACGGCCTACAAGACATGGGCTACTAGACACAGGCTACAAGACAAGACCTACAAGACATGGCCTACAAGACATGGCCTACAAGACACGGCCTACAAGACATGGGCTACTAGACACAGGCTACAAGACACAGGCTACAAGACAAGACCTACAAGACAAGACCTACAAGACACAGCCTACAAGACACGGCCTACAAGACATGGCCTACAAGACATGGCCTACAAGACACGACCTACAAGACATGGCATACAAGACATGGCCTACAAGACATGGCCTACAAGACATGGGCTACAAGACATGGCCTACAAGACACGGGCTACAAGACACAGGCTACAAGACACGAGCTACAAGACATGGGCTACAAGACACAGGCTACAAGACATGGCCTACAAGACATGGCCTACAAGACATGGCCTACAAGACATGGCATACAAGACATGGCCTACAAGACACGGCCTACAAGACACGGCCTACAAGACATGGCCTACAAGACACGGCCTACAAGACACGGCCTACAAGACAGGGGCTACAAGACACAGGCTACAAGACACAGGCTACAAGACATGGCCTACAAGACATGGCCTACAAGACATGGCCTACAAGACATGGCCTACAAGACATGGCCTACAAGACATGGGCTACAAGACACGGGCTTCAAGACACATGCTACAAGACATGGCCTACAAGACATGGCCTACAAGACATGGGCTACAAGACACATGCTACAAGACATGAGCTACAAGACACAGGCTACAAGACACAGGCTACAAGACACAGGCTACAAGACATGGCCTACAAGACACAGGCTACAAGACATGGCTACAAGACACAGGCTACAAGACATGGCCTACAAGACATGGGCTACAAGACATGGCCTACAAGACATGGCCTACAAGACATGGCCTACAAGACACGGCCTACAAGACACGGCCTACAAGACATGGCCTACAAGACACGGCCTACAAGACAGGGGCTACAAGACACAGGCTACAAGACACAGGCTACAAGACATGGCCTACAAGACATGGCCTACAAGACATGGCCTACAAGACATGGCCTACAAGACATGGCCTACAAGACATGGCCTACAAGACATGGGCTACAAGACACGGGCTTCAAGACACATGCTACAAGACATGGCCTACAAGACATGGCCTACAAGACATGGGCTACAAGACACATGCTACAAGACATGAGCTACAAGACACAGGCTACAAGACACAGGCTACAAGACATGGCCTACAAGACATGAGCTACAAGACACAGGCTACAAGACACAGGCTACAAGACACAGGCTACAAGACATGGCCTACAAGACACGGTCTACAAGACATGGGCTGCAAGACATGGGCTACAAGACACGGGCTACAAGACATGGGCTACATCTACAAGACATGGGCTACAAGACACGGTCTACAAGACATGGGCTGCAAGACATGGGTTACAAGACTTGGGGTACAAGACACAGGCTACAAGACATGGGCTACAAGACATGGCCTACAAGACACGGGCTACAAGACATGGCCTACAAGACAGGTCAACAACAGGCAGACTACTCACCCTCTATGATGCCACTGTTGGAAGGTGCCACCTCAGTGACCCTGACATTGGGTCCTCCTGAAGGAATCCCTTCCCTGGCACTAGCCCTGCCCAGCAGGTAATCCTCCGACTCCTGTACAAGCATCCAAAGCTCAGCCATTTGTAGGTCCACAGTGCAGGTGTGTGCATAGAGAGTAAGAAGGTGGAGTGGGATAGATAAAGACATTCTTAAAAGGAGGAAGGAAGGGAGGGAGGGAGGGGTGTGTGAGTGGGTGGGTGGGTGGGTGGGTGGGTGGGTGGGTGGGTGGATGGATGGATGGATGGATGGATGGATGGATGGATGGATGGATGGATGGATGGATGGATGGATGGATGGATGGATGGATGGATGGATGGATGGATAGTTAAGACAGGCAAACTGTGCAGGAGAATGAATCACTGTGTGCATGACGGGTGCACGAATAAATGGAATACAGAATAAATGAATGAATGAACAAATTAAATGATGACTAAATGAACAAATGAATAATGAACAAATGAATGAATGGATGAACAAATTAATGAATGGATGAATAAATGGATGAATGAAACAACTGCAGAAGGAAGGCAGCCAAGTTCTTTGCTTTCTAAGAAAGTTGAAGACCTTCCAGGTAGACAACACAATTTTATTCTAGTTCTACACATCCACAATTTTATTAGTGATGTGCTGCCTCATTGCCTGAAAGACACACCTGACAAAGAGCGACAAGACTAAAACTGACAGTGATAAAAACTGTTGCAAAAATATTTGACAGGCCATGACTTAGATAACTTGGCAAACAAATAATTGAGTGAGAGATCTATGACATAGTAGGCTCCTCACACCCACTATGGTCCTCGCTATAGCACACTCTGGCTGATGTTTGGCCTCCAACAAGAGCAGAACTGATTGATTTAACAAATATTATTTCTTATTCTATACAACTGATAAATAATGATGTCTGAATCTGACACACAGTGCACAAGGTGGGGGAGAGGAATAGAGATTGATTATGCTCATGGAGATGGGAAGGGGTGGGGTGTGTGTGTGTGTGTGGTGTGTGTGTGTGTGTGTGTGTGTGTGTGTGTGTGTGTGTGTGTGTGTGTGTGTGTGTGTGTGTGTGCGTATGTGTGTGTGTGTGTGAGTGTGTGTTTGTGTGAGGGGAAGAGAATATTTCATAGTTATCTTTAGGGCAGGCTTTGCTCCAATTCAGTTTTAAACATAGCATGTACAAATAATTCCTACAGTTGTATACATAATGTTATTGTCCCTGCTTCACATAATGAACTCTCTGGTGCAGTCTTACTTTTCTCCTCTATTCTCTTCTGCTATCACAATCAGGTAGCATTTGTTTCAATTGTTCTTAATTATTTGAGGCTAAATTCAAAAGCATTTATTTATTGTTTGGACAATAAATACTTGTGGATCTTGAATCATGAACTGGGAATGAACAAATGAACCAGGGAATAAATGAATGGATTGATGGGTGAACTAAAGAACAAACAAATGTCAAAAGAATGAACATATGAATGAATGATGAATGAATGGATGATGGATTCATGGATGGATGGATGTATGGATGGATTCATGGATGGATGGATGTATCAGTGAATGAGCAGTCACACAAGAACAGAGAGAGTGAACACACTGCAACCTACCTGCATCACATGACGCTACAAGTCATATGTCTAACCCCCCAAAAAGGTGGCATTCATGCGCTACAAGTCATATGTCTAACCAAAAAAAAGTAGCTTTCAT
>JAWQFJ010000569.1:216312-222102 GCA_034096865.1 Theodoxus fluviatilis
AGATCGCCTTACATATGTCATGAGAAGAAAGTAGAGTTGACAGCAATAAAGGGAAATGCAGATAAGCGTGGTGAGCTTTAAGCGGCGGCAGCTAATGAGAGAATAAAACTCGAGATGATAGAGCTCAGAGCGGCATACCTAGCGATCAATAATCTTTGCCCACTATAATCTATATTAAATAACTAAACACCAGTATATACTTACGTTGATCTCCGAATCGAGTAAGGGATCACACTGCGACAGCGATGTGTCAGAAGAATGCCATAACATGCAAGTGGTGTTGAACGGATTGTGATAATTATGGTCTTAATACCATCTCAAAAGGTGTCGGTTACACTCGATCGCCGGCGCGGTGGAGTCAAAATCAGTTGGCACTGACCAGGCCTTCCACGTTCCAGAACGATGCAAATCATTCAAGATGCACGGACTACAAATGTTGGCACTCTGTATAGTTGGAAAGGCATCAAGGTTTCATTCATTGCTTTTTTCATGTCCATACTACAGCTGTAACTCTGCTCACTGCGAGATCAACGCTGGAAAGGGCATTTACCCTTGGCGTCAGAGTCTGGCAGACGATGCGGTGCCCAGGGGACGTAACTCTTGTCTCACAGAAACGTGCGGTGACATTTATGGCAAGCTTTGCACGGCTAAGCCGAAAGTGCGGGAAAACTCGCACGGGGCATTTTATAACTGTTACCTGACGTGCACACATGACAGTCGCTGCCTTCAAGTTCATTCGCGCTATCTCTTTCTCTCAAATCCAGAAGATATCATGAGAATTCTGTTAATAATGATTTTATATAATAAGTGCAATAATATGGACTCTTAATTCATACAACTTACAAGGATCAAACGTGCACGAGTAGAATACTAAATAATAGGCCTACTATTAATAGGCTGGCCTGAATTTATGAATGTTTAAGATTTATCCTTGTTCGATGATCTGTCTCATTAATATATATAGCGTTCTTACAAAACAAGTCCACTTATTTGTAGGCCTATAAGTCCAGAACTGCAGAGGAATGGGGGAGATCACGGGGTCGGCTCTATTAACCCATCCACACGGCCCACGCGGTCGCTGGGCTTAGCCAATCGCTGGCGCGGAACTAGTCTATTTTTAGCGCAGACTTCTCTGGCTCACACTGGTATCACAAATACGGCACTGTCTGGAACCAGCGTCTCTTTGACTCCATCACGCGTTTTCGCTTCGGTTCTAGCCTATCGCACAACCACAACAAAATGGTTGTTCACTGCCAGTGGGGCACATGCTCTGGTGATCAACGATATCCCGATAAAATAGTAGGAGGCAAATTGCATCAATTTCCCTCTGTAAAAAGCAGAAGAGCCGATGCAATGGCGTGGATCAAGGCGTGCTGCCGGCCACACGATCAGCTAAATCTCAACCGGCTTAATAAAAACAAAGGAGTCTGCGCGGGGGTGAGTCTCAGATCTGCATTTGAAATTGAACATTACTGTTGTTTAACATAAGTTTATTCATTTCTAGGCTTCAAGAAGCAAATTTTGGGAGGGAGCGTGAGGGTTGAGTGAGGATAGACGTACAGTAACGCTTCATTGCGAGGATGATGCTTATATATACCTTACCATCTCATTACACCGCTTGTCTGTCGTGATGGTAGTTCTGAGATTTTGGGTAGAGCACGGTTATACAAAGCTCCAGGATTAGAACAGAATATATCCCATCCAACGTAAGCGAAGAGCAAAGGTTCACCCCTGTCTCGATCAAGTCTTCGAATCGAGCTTGGTTGGTAAATTTCTTTCTCATCAATGCAACTTCCCGAGCTGTCACCTCCACCGTTGAATCCTCTTGCTCATAGATCTTAATTTCGTCTAAATAACATGAGTAGTATATATTCATACCCCTGTCTATCACAGTCTGAGAAATTTTCTTACTGTCTGGCAAAAATGAGACACAAATGATGTCCGGAATACAACGTAACGAGTCAGTCAGCGTCCGTGTGGAAGCCATTTTGCCGCCTGCATGTGATATCACGCGAGCTACAGCGAGAAAGGGGCGTGGCGTGGATGGGTCAATTGCGGAGGGCCGCTATTGCGGGATTTTTTTATTAACAAAAGTTCCTCGGGCAATTTTGATTCTTTTGTCCTAAAACGCGAAAAAAACCATAACATGTTTGTTACTTTTTTTTAAAACTTAGAACTGTTTTCCTTTTTTTTCTTTTGTCGGGGGCCGCTATTGCGGGATTTTTTAAACAAACGTTCTTAGACCATTTTGATTCTTTTGTCCTAAAACGCATAAAAAACCATAAAATGTATGTTCCTTTCTTTATTCAACTTAGAAATATTTTCGTTTTGTTTTTTTGTATTGCGGGCGGCCGCTATAGCGGGATTTGTTTGGTCAAAAGTTATTAAGGCCATTTTGATTACTTTGTCCTAAAACGCATTAAAAAAACATTAAAAAAATTTACTTAAAAAAAAACTGTGAAATTTTTTCGAGTTAGGGCGTAGGGACCACCCGTTGAGAGTTAAACGTGGGATGGAGTTAGAAAATAAAGCTTCACCCGTTATTGATAAAAACTCTGGAGAGAGAGGGATGGGGAGAGAGAAAGAAAGAGAGAGAGAGAGAGAGAGAGAGAGAGAGAGAGAGAGAGAGAGAGAGAGAGAGAGAGAGAGAGAGAGAATCCATATTTTCAAGAGAAAGCAAGATAATTCCATATTTTGTTTGTTTTATTTTGTTCAGAACAGACCTGCCTATCATAACACGGACCGTTTTTGCTCTATTTGTCTTGGGGTTTTTTATCACGCCTTCACTGATCCAAACCCTAAATTCAAAAAGTGTGATACTTTCGAAGGTAATAACAAACAAAACTAAGACAAATAGAGCAAAAACGGTCCGTTTTATGATAGGCAAGTCTGTTCTGAACAAAATAAAACAAAACATATGGAATTATCATGCCTACGCTTGAAAATATGGATTCACTCAATTCAGGTACATTTTGGTCTTATTAGAGGGAATGGTGTTAAGTGAGGGGGTCTTGCCTTAAACTTATCGAAACCATCCACTTTTAATACAGAATTGAAGCAAACATAGAACGCAGGAAGGTAATCATTCTTGTCAACAAAAACTATCTCCCTTGGTCAATTTGTTATTGTTTCGTCGTGATACTTTCAGTTCATTTTGACACCAGCGTACGCTTTTTGCTTGAATACTACGTTAGCAGTGGATGATATCGAACAAGTTTACAGCAGAAAGAGTCCCAGAGCGTTCGAGAATATGCGGCAAACCTTGACTGTGGACTTCAAAGGCTTTTTCGAAAAAAGTAACAAAAAGTTTATGATTTATTATGCGTTTTAGGACAAAAGAATCAAAATGGCCTTAAGAACTTTTGACAAACAAATTCCGCAATAGCGGCCCCCCGCAATAGAGAGCCGACGCCGGGGGGAGGGGGGGAGGGAGATAAATCAGGGGACACCTGCAGTCCCTGTCACGTCACGTGACCGCACAGTCAGACCGACTTGGAGACTGAAGGCGCGTTTTTAGGCAAGTGGCTCGCCTCGATGGCGACCCTCCCGGAATGATAAGCTACATAGTAGGCTGGTCTTACAACCTAGACGACCTGGGCATCTGAGACGCAGGATACATGATAGAGGGAGGAGAGAGAGGAACCAATGTCGGGGGGGGGGGGGGGAGGGAGGGAGAGAGAGAGAGAGAGAGAGAGAGAGAGAGAGAGAGAGAGAGAGAGAGAGAGAGAGAGAGAGAGAGAGAGAGAGAGAGAGAGAGAGAGAGAGAGAGAGAGAGAGAGAGAGAGAGAGAGAGGGGGGGGAGAGAGAGAGAGAGTCCATGGAAAGACCTCGGGCTTCACTTCACCTGGTCACATATCCCCCCAATCTAACGGTGCTTCGCCCTCGAAGTACAAGAAAAACAATGCCAGCCTAATCTGGTTCATTCAGTTGATTACCAGTTCCACATAGAAAACAACATAGCATCCGAACTTGATACAGCATGTTGGGTCTGACATCTTGAAGCGGTCTTAACCATTCAGCAAATGACATCAACCTGACATAAAACATACAAAACGTGTGCCTGAAATACAAGCTAGAAGCGGTCTTAACCCTTCAACTAGATGCAATGAAGCCACAGGTTAAACACTAAAAAGTGGTGCTACACTCAACAGAAGCACCCCGCAATGCTCTGACGGCATTACGAATTCCACCGTAATAAGACCAATTACGGTGCCACTGCAATAGACGTTCTGACATTATGAACCATAACAGAAGTAAACAAAGACATAAGTCCTAGATGCATTGGATCAAGACATACCAGGCGTGAGGCTACATCCCACCATGAATCCTGTATAGAATGGATGGCTGGCTCGCTCAGCCTGCACGCGCTGTGTCATATAAGAAGTTCGTTTTGAATCTAGTTCTGGTTGCACTTCCGGTTACTCCGTTTACTATTAAAGCCGCTGTCGAGCGAATTCTCATGGTAAGTAAAACAGATAATTGTTCAAACAGTAATGATTTATTCCATCAGATGAAACTGTAAGTACATTTGCAGGCATCCCAGACACACTTTGCAGTTAAAAATATGGTATTCATTCCACTTTTGACGGAAAACAAAGCACTTTGGTCAGGCTGTTCGGACTGCTTGCCCGCTTCCCTGCCTCGCCAGCCCGACTCTGCTTGGAGGTGAGCGAGAGAAGTACACAGTCTGTGTGTAGTGTGTGCGTCGTATGTGTGTAAATGTTCGTGTAGATGTTGTGTGAATGTCTGCTGTCATTTCGATCTCGACGTTGGCGTGAGGGTGGAAAGCAGAGGAGGGGGGGGACGAAAGTGGGCGATCGCAGTTTAAATGGCTCGAGATCGCGCGCGCCTATTTATGTGAGTGAAAGCGTGTGTGACGGAATGCAGTAGGGATGGCATGGCCGTGGCTGATGATTTCATTGCATCTGATTGTGTTCCTCGTTCCCCGACCTTTCATTCCACTTTTGACGGAAAACAAAGCACTTTGGTCAGGCTATCTATAGTTCGTCTGCTACTGCAGACGCCACTGTGGAGCGAATTCCTGGTGTCGGTGAGGTCCGCGCGTCAGCTATAAATAGAAGTGCGCGAAGAATGTACGCTGTTCTGTCCAAGATGAGGTGAAGATGTGTTTTGATTTCAAAGACAAAAGACGTCTAACACACCCACATCCCACTGAAACAAATTATAATGAAAGAAGCGTACCTCGTTAGATGCAAGCATCGTCAAAGTGTCGACTGCAGATCTTGGCCATGTCTGGGTTGAATGCTTAGTCCACTCGATCAATTTTTGCAATGATGGCTGATCTCCATTTGTCTATCGCTTCACTGACACCTTTTCTTGGAATTCCAACGAAAGAAAGTCCCCTGCATGCCACTGATGATACCTTACAATCAACAACACAACACTTGGCTCCATCTGAAGTACTGTTCGCCCTCCTTGATATTGGTTTAGGAACCACGACAGCTCTTGTATCACTGTCATTTAATGTCACTCATTTTGCAACACACCGTGGTTGACTAGGCGTTTCAGAAATGGATGTCAACAAAACTAAACACAGGGTTACAAACTAGACACATTTTCCCGCCGACTTATGAGGAGAAAAAAATTAAGATGGCTATAACTAAGACACAAAAATCGTGATTTTCGCCATGAGTTTACACTAACAAAGGCATCGGCCATTGAAAGCGGAGCGACCGGAAGTGCAGTCAGTACTAGATTGAAAACGAGGCTATCGGCGAACTTATTGCTCTACACGCCACAGTCAGCTATCCATTCTATATTGGATCCATG
>JAWQFJ010000570.1:0-5000 GCA_034096865.1 Theodoxus fluviatilis
ATAGGGGGAATTAGGGGAATAATGTCTAGACTAGCTCTTATCCTAACCGGCCAACTCAAATGATTTTACATCATCAATATCCTTGCATAGCTTACACAAGTTGACATCAATCCTTACTGTGCGTTCGTGCTCATAGACTCTGGATAACTTTGCCCTTTGTTTTTCTGTATAATCGTTTTAGCAAGCGAGAGAATCACTTCGTGCTGGTCGTCAAACACTGCATATTTATGACAGGCTTTCCTTTTGACTTGAAAAGCCTATAGTGAGGACAGACGACTGTAAGTATTGTGACAGGACGGACCTTCGGTGTACGTTGCGAACGAGGCACCCTCCCGATCGAAATACAAAGGGGGACGAAAAGACGGCAGAGACGGGTTCCATTGTCGAGCAGGTGCAGATCAGGGTCACAGTGGCAGGTGTTCGAAATTTGTGATCGAGCTTATTATCACTATTATTATTTTGAGGGAGAAAGGTATTGGGGTTACGGGCGGCTGGCTGAGGGCAGGGAAAGCCAGAAAAGTTTTTGCATCTCCACACGGCAAGCCGCTATGGGGTGACCAACACGACTACACCTGTCGATCTCATCCTGTTCGCTATTGGCTGTCTTCTACACCACATGACCTACTCGTGTCGCACGCGTTCCTCTAGCGTCTGCTCTGAAGCCTTAGCACCTGCAAGCCTCTCCTATTCCGCATAAATGGCAGGAGGATTGAAGACGTGGTGGGTGTGTGGACAGCAGATTGGAGGAACATTTTTGTGATTGTTTTAGGAGTGTAACTGAGCATAGGAATGAGAGAAACTTCAAATGTTGGCAGTACCCCCTCCCCTTCCCCCTTCCCCCCTCCTCCATCTCCTCTCCCCCACCCCCACCCCATACCCCCTTCCCCCTTCCTCCTCCTTCTCTTCTTCTCTTCTACAAAACGATTGCAGTTCTGTTTACTGGACATGGAAGGAATTTCCTTTCATGTGTTATTGGTGATTCCTTGACCCCTGACACCCAAGACATAGAAGTCCTGAGGTATGGACATGCCAGCCTTATCAGTACACATGTGTTTCCCCTACAGGGTAGTCTAGCAGTCAGGGTAATGGAAAAAATACCTGTACAGTTATCTGCAAGTTGTCAGGAGTGAGGAATAAAACGACAGAGTGTACAGAGAATAAAATGATAGAAAAAAGATAGGGAAAAATATAATGGAAAAAGACAATAGTTGGCTCTGCCCATTACTTTCCACTTCCACCTCCTTCTCCTCCCCCAACCTCTCCGCCTCCCCCCCCCCTCCCCCCCTCCTCCCCCTACCTCTTCCCCCATCTCCACCTACTCCCCCTCTCCCTCCCCCACCTCCTTTCCCTCCTCCTCCCCCCCCCCACCTCCTTATGAACTAATGTCTGCCCCCCAATCTTAGACCTCTTCATAGAGAGGAATACGGATGGATCGACGGACAGACAGATGGACGGATGGACGGACAGACATACAGTATTGGCTCTTCAGAGTTGTAGCTTGAGTCCCCATGTTGGTTCGTTTCAGGTCACCTGAAGCTGTCCCTGTACATGAACCATGGATTGCTGACTGTTCACGGTAAGCCCCCTACTAGCTGTTTCTCACACTTTTCCTGGGCTTTCTACCTGGCCTGTCTAGAGGTAAACCTTTCCCTCCATGACAGTAAGGGTAGCTTTGTATACCTTCATATATACTCGCATGTATAGACTAAGGGGGAGGTTCCTAGGTGCCCATGTATGTGCATGCATGGTGTGTTGACATCTGTACTTCCTTGAAGAGCAGATTTCGGCCACTTGGTGCCGAGTTTGTCCGTAGCATCTTGTAACAGTTTTTAATGCTTGCTTTTATTACTTGAGCTTTTGCTACAGGGATGTATGTGCAGCTTGACTGCACAAAAAGGTGTTGGTTTTACATATATATGTGTTTGATAGTATAAAACTGACAACCAAAAAATGTCAAATTTAAATAAAGAAATAGACACAGACAAATGTAAGTATTCTGAATATTTGTCATGAATGTACATTTTGTATGCAAAGGTGCTCTTCCTTTTCTTGGAGAGATGCATATGCAACTGTCAACAATTTTATTAACAGCATTGCCATGAAAAAAAGGTGTGAGTTCTTGTGGAATTAGGCACCCATAGTGATGATGTACATGTAAGGGTATTGGAGATATTTCCAAGTTCTGCTACCATTTGTGGGATTCATGCTCTGTGGATAAAGGTCTCCATTTTTACCTTCAGCATTTATGTTACTTGAGGTTGTGAAAGTGGTTGGATCTTGAGTACTACATACAGCTGCTGCCACTAGACTCTCCCCCCTCTTCTGTTGGATCCTGTGGTCATGGAGCTTTCGGGGCCTGCTCCAGTAACTCCACCACTGGCAGCCCCAAGCAATGCAGAGTCACCGCCTGGGATTGACCACTAAGTAAAAGTGGCTGCCTATGTACGGGGCCTACTTGGTGCCTGCTGGATTGCCTGGCCCACAGTGAAGCAGCCTCAGCAGTGTACTGCAGCTGTCCTGTCTCCTTCTGGATGACCCTGACCCAACCCGCAGGCACTGTAGAAAACATAGACGAGTGCACCACCTGCTGTCATCCTCAACCAGGAACACTGCTGTCCCACCCATGACCATTGCATGACAGTCAAATGTCCTTGTACCTGGTCAACTGCACCATATATGTGACCAGCCACAACAAAACCAGTGCTAAGGTCATTTTTGGACAAAATAGGATTGTAATATTTTTGAATTCTGCATTCATTTCTGTTTGTTTTGATATAAGATTGAACAGTGTGAGTTAATTAGAATAGGAGTTACAGGCATTTCAAGTTGGGTACTGAAGCAGCGACCATTTTGAAAAAATGGTCTCAGAAAAATTTACCCTCTTTTTGTTGATTGAAGAGTGTCAACGTCATTTCTTCTCTGTTTCCAAAAATAACTGACCTAATCTTTCTTCGACATCCACAGAGCGGGAACACTGAGAGAGATGCCTTTCTAATGGTATTATAACATGAAGGGTTCTGCAAGGGTTTAGGTGTGTTTATTGCGGCTAAAATGAGGCAATTAACACTAATTACAGGGAGCTTTTGAAACAATACATAACACAACTGTCTTTCTTTTACCATCAAAATATAATTATTCAAAATGTTTCCCTTACTGGCTTGATAGTTTGAACCATGTAGAATCTACTTTTATCAAAAAGTGAAAATCACCCAGATTGACCCTCCCTGCCTTTTCTCAGACTTAGCGCAAGAGAGGGCCGCACGACTTAGCACTGGTTTTGATGTGGCTGGTCTCATATGATTGTTTACATTGTTGTTTTAATATCACAATGCATGAGCCTGTCCACTCTACATTGTCTGAGACATTGTCTATATAATATTTCAGTGATCAAAGCACGGTGTCTGTCCAACAGTAGCCAGTCCTCAACCAATTCATTTGTTCAGGTATGTTTGAGTTCTTTTCTTCCTAAGTGGCCTCTTGGCAAATAATGATCCGATGCTCTTTCATATGAACTGACAGTCAGGGACAACTGCTTATGAAACCTCTGGAAAAGACCAAGCATTGGACTTATTTACTCATAATATTATCGCAGCATATGAAGTCTAGATGCAGAGATAAGCAAGCACTCAGGAAAGGCTGTTGTAAAACTCACTTACTGCATTTGGGAAAATCCTACTTACAAAGTTGACCAAGATAAGTGTCTACAAATCTGCATTAGCAGCACATTGCTGTAGCGAAGCAACGCATGGATAGCATATGTCAGGCAAGAAAAGAAACTTCATAGTTTTTATATGTGATGCCTACATATGCCAGGCCAGAAAAGAGTCCATACTTTTCATACACAGCCATGTACAGCAGGAGACATGAAAGAACAAGCTAAAGACATTACTTGTCAGGCATTCTGACTAAACCTGTCACACTTGAACTGAGAAAGCAGAGCCAGAGTGTCCACAAGTTCTCATTCTCATATAGTCTGAATGACACAAGATATGGAACTTTGAACTTCCAGAACTCAGCTTGGTAAAACTTCAAGGGCCAGTAGATGTACACCTTAGGTTGATGCAGACAGAAGACCTTCCCTGATTTCAAATATTTTCTCATTAGCAGTTTCTTGTGATCATGCTCATACATTTAGTCCTTTTCATAATTTTTTGTTTCATATGTTTATCCTCCTTGTCAGGGCCTCCTGAAAAGATTTCAATCAATGATAATTCTTAAAACTGGAATGAGTGAAACAGATTCCATTTTACCCAGACTGGAGCTGATACACAGCAAATGCAAACAATGACTTGCAAATGTATACAGTGTCTCACTTGACTTTTCCAACAGTTAGACAGTGCTGAGGGAGATTTGTCATCAAGGCTGTACAACTTCAATAACTCTGTGCCACAAGAATCACTCTGAGATGGGAGTTTTTCTGAAGCATGTAATGTCATGTAGTGTGGTACCATGCGGATAAGCTGGCAGGACCGCGTCACTTGCCAGGAGGTCCTTGACAGAGCTGGCTCCACAAGCATTGAAGCCAAGATCCTCAATGCCCAGCTTCGATGGTCCGGGCATGTCATCCGCATGCAGGAGTCCAGAATCTCCCCTGCAGCTCTTCTATTGCGAGTTTGCACAGGGAAGTCGGAACCAAGGAGGCCCGAAGAAAAGGTACAAGGACAATCTCAAGGTGAACATCAAATGGGCAAACCTCCAAACACTGCACCTTGAGGCCACTGCTGCCGACAGAACCCTCTGGTGTACCACCACCCAAAAAGCTGCAAGAGTTTTTGAAGATGGCCGCCGTTGTCAACTTGAAGCTGCGCAAGCAAGCAAGCAAGCAAGGCGACACAGAGCTGCTTTAACCTCTGTCCAAACTGGTGTTCCTTGCCCCACCTACAGTCGCCTGTGTTCCTCGAAGTTTGGACTTCGGAGCCAAATGCTCATCCACAGATGATGTCACAGCGTGTTGTCTTCCTCAACGCCAAAGAGACAACCAAAAAGAAGAAGAAGGTGGC
>JAWQFJ010000570.1:10000-40000 GCA_034096865.1 Theodoxus fluviatilis
TCAGTAATAAAGCATGTCAATAATTAAGCACCGAGACCAGGTGTAACAGAGTTACTGGCCCTTGTTAGTTTCGATTTTGGCGTGGACGAATAGATGAAAAGTGGGCTGCAGTTGGGAAGATGGAGCCCTACAAAGAGCTGTCTGCTGTGATGGGTGGGATTTTGACAATCCCCATTCAAGCGCTCATTGTAAGCGAGTGTTTTCCTGTGTAAGGAAGAACCGCACAGATCAGCGATCCAGTTTAGGTGATGGTACACTTGATAGTTTGCTGGTCCTCAAGTCCAAACCTGCTGCTACAGTGTACACCAGCAAAGAACTAGTCCGACTCAAGAGCTGCTATAACCAGCAGCTGAAAGAAAGTAGTGCTGAGTGACTGGGGCTGACACCAGCTGCCCTGGGGGTAGCAGGTTAGCGGCTGAAAGCTGCGCAGTGAGTTGCATTTTCTTTTCAGAGGTGAATGTTTAGTTGTAATAGTCGTCAGTCATTTTCAATTATTTCAAAATGCAGTGAATATGTACATTGGTCAAATCCCTACTTACATTGATACGAGGAGTATGTGAAAAATACTAATTTTGGTTCTGAAATATGGATTATACCACATTTTGCCAGTCAGAATACAGAAAAAAGGAGGCCGGTGTTGGACTCGTATTGAAACAAAAGAAGTAGAGAGACTCTTGTCCAACTTTATAAATTTAATACAGAGCTCTGTATTATTAAATTTATAAAGTTGGACAAGAGTCTCTCTACTTCTTTAGTCAGAATACAGAAACTGAAAATCTGGGGTAGGCACATCTGTGGATCCACCAGCATCAAATCCATGTTCATGAAGGCCCAACTCCGATGGGTGGGGCATGTCATTCGCATGGAGGAACACCGCATGCCCAAACGTTTGCTGTATGGTGAACTTGTGTGTGGCAAGAGACACTAATGTGGCCCCCAAAAATGCTGCAAAGACTCCCTCAAAGCCAATCTCAACTGGTGCATGATCAAACCAATGGAGTTGGAGGAATGTGTCAGAAATCAAGAAAGCTGAAGAGCCGTGGTCCACCAAGCTGCCGCCCACATCTAGGAGGCCAGACCTCAAAAACTCATCACAGCAAGAGAGCAGCGCCATCGAGTTACACCAGCAGCGACCAAGTTCCAGTGTCTACACTGCCACAGAATCTGCACCTCCAGACTGGGGTTATGGGGCCACATTCAAATTCACAGATAAGTTGCTGTGCCAGAGCACCTTCTTCAGACACGAAGTGGGCCAACAATGCAATCTGTGTGTACATGCGCACATGCAAGTTTGTGTTTGTGCATATTTTCTTTAAATAGAGGTCTTTATCATTGCTAAATTCTTGTAAACTGTGCATTGTGGTTATATTGTGGTCCATTCTAAAAAAACTAAGGTCACAGTAATGGTCAAGAGCACTGGTCTTCTTCTGGAAACTATGCATGCCACCACATTCATTACAGAGATGATCATTGACAGCATCTTTTTAGGTCAGTATTTGTGTCCTGTTTTCACAAACTGAGTCTTATCTTGCAAAAATAAAATTTTAATATATTTGTATTTTCAAAATCTGCAAAAATGTATCTTTCATTTGATATAAAAATCGAACTTCTACTCCAAAAACTGTTCACTCAAAGAGAGGTGGTGTGCTGACGGCTATTTTGAGAAACGACTTTATTCACTGTTTTTCCTCAGCAATGGGCCTTTCTCATGCATGCATCAGCTCAAAATTTGGCAGGTTGGTAAAGAAAATCTATTTCTGAATGTAGAATGAAAAATAAATGGAAAAGTATTTATCTTGACAACAAATGATTGTTATTATTCTACTAAAAATGCAAAACGGAAGAATAGAATGTACAATACTTTAGAATGGATAGGTACAATACAATGCAATTTTTGAAAATTAAGTGTATGTAGGATTCAGTTTTGCCAAAACATCTAAATGCACAAAACCCACCCTCATCACCTTTGTCAGCCTCTACTGCATTTCTGCTGCGTGCGGAAATGGGTCACATTTGATGTACTTAAAAGGTCAAGGCCACAGGAGTCTCACTCTCACTCAATTCTCTGAGCCCCCAATGGAGCATAAGGCACCATTTATTGGTGTGTCTGTAGCAAGTCTTTTTTGTGTGGAGGGTTGCAAGCCCAAAGCACAACCCTCCTCCTTTATCATCCCAGACTTGGGGCAGGCAGTGGGGGAGTTCTGCAGTGTGTATGCTCCATTGTTACAAATAATTTTCTTTAGGTGCATGGCTTCCATTCTCATCCAACTTGAAGCAAGGCTTAAGCTTTTTTAAACAACTCTTTGAAAGGTCAGGATTGCAGATGCCCAATATGATCAAGACTGACATAGGAATTTTCTTGAATGTATAGGCTGCTGCATTCAGCAGTGCATGGGTTTATTTGCAACAGGATCTTTCCATTGGCCTCTAAATGTTGAATTTATAGACAAAATTTAGTGGAATTTACACACATATTCACTATGGATGGTGGAAAACAATACTTTGGCGAATTCCTATGATAGGGTTGTACATGTGTGCAATGGTATTGCTAACACAAACTTCAGTGACAAGTCAGTTCCAGTTCACAAGCATTTGCAATGCACAAACGGTAGCAGTGATTACAGGCACACATTCACAAAGGTGTTCTTTTCTAGAAGGGGTGCTGGTCTCTGCTAACTCATGACAAAGTTAGTGACACAACCTTTCTTGTCATAGCCATCTAACATCTAACTTGCTCTCCTGCTGACAAAAAGGTGCTCAAACGAGCTCTCCTGTTCCCTCTTTGACTTTCACTTGAGTACAAAGGTTGTGCATGGTGAGATTTTTCCATTAAATTTTGTAAAAAGGGGTACAGTCACATGTTGACAGTTCACCAAATAGGCTCCATCATGGACACTACTGAGTCATGTTGCATGACTGTACATTGAAATAATAATTGCACATTTACCAGACAATCCTTCAAAGTAACACATCATTTTTGACTCACATGCGAAGCAAAAGTGAGTCTATGTACTCAGCCGTGTCGTCCGTCCGTCCGGGCGTCCGTCCGGGCGTAAAAAACTTAAACGTTGGATTTTTCTCGGAGACTATTAAGTCTATCAACACCAAATGTGGCATGATGGTGTATGATGACAAGGCCTCAAAAAACATACATAGTGACTTGACCTTGCTTCAAGGTCAAGGTCACAGGAGCCATAAATGTGGTCTCAAAAACAGTCATTTTTCACATTTTCCCAATTTTCTCCCACGTTATTGAGAATGGCGACCTTAGCTACAAGTGGTATATAGGTCAAAGCAAGCCCTATCTTTTAATACCAGTTTGGTTGATCTTGCTTCAAGGTCAAGGTCACAGGAGCTCTTCAAAGTTGGATTGTATACATATTTTGAAGTGACCTTGACCCTGAACTATGGAAGATAACTGTTTCAAACTTAATAATTATGTGGGGCACATGTTATACTTTCATCATGAGACACATTTGTTCACATATCATCAAGGTCAAGGTCACTTTGACCCTTATGAAATGTGACCAAAATGGGGTAGTGAACCACTAAAAGTGACTATATCTCATGGTAGAAAGTGCCAATAAGCACCATTGTGCTTCCTATGTCTTGAATTAAGAGCTTTGTGTTGCATGACCTTGGATGACCTTGACCTTGGGTCAAGGTCACATGTATTTTGGTAGGAAAAATGTGTAAAGCATTTCTTTGTGTATGATGTCATTGGTAGGTTTAGTTGGTTGACCTTGACCTTGAAGGTCACCTGAAGGTCAAGGTCATATAAAGGTCAAGGTCAAGCATGTGAGTCGTATGGGCTTTGCCCTTCTTGTTACAGTCTTTATTTGCTTAGCTAGGCTAAAGTATAACGTAGAAGGGTACATGTTTACAAAATGGAGTGAAATGTATATTATTTCATGTAAATATTTGTAATCTCCTCCCTCTTCTCCCTCTCTCTTTCTCTCTCTCTCTCTCTCTCTCTCTCTCTCTCTCTCTCTCTCTCTCTCTCTCTCTCTCTCTCTCTCTCTCTCTCTCTGTTTCTGTCTCTGTCTCTCTCTCTCTCTCTCTCTCTCTCTCTCTCTCTCTCTCTCTCTCTGTCTCTCTGTCTCTCTCTCTCTCTCTCTCTCTCTCTCTCTCTCTCTCTCTCTCTCTCTCTCTCTCTCTCTCTCTCTCTCTCTCTCTCTCTCTCTGTCTCTCTCTGTCTCTCTCTGATAAAAAGCAGTTCTGATTCAGATTATTTAATTCATTAACGTGTGCAAGACAGCTGTGTTCATCCAGGAGCTCTGAGAAATTTGGTAAACATCCTGTAATTGTAATGTCGTTAACTTAAGTATGCTGTTCTTTGACATGGAATTGTAATAAGAACATTTTTCCTCTAGAGGTGTGATGCATGAGGGCTTGACATGGTGACATTGAATTGTAATAAGAATATTTTTCCTCAAGAGGTGTCATGCATGAGGGCTTGACATGGTGAATTTGCATGGGTTGCAGGACCAGCCAACACCGTCCCTGCCATCAACAAAGATGTGCTGCACCTGCAGGCGGTGGAGGTGCGCATGAGTCGGTCCAGACATGGCTTTGGCTTTGCCTTGGTGGACGACAGCCCCGTCAGGGTGGGCCGTGTGGACAGAGGTGAGGTTCCAAGGCTGTTGGCTCACTTTCAGCAAGGGAGGTGCACAGTGGGGGGGCTTGGAAGTATGCAGTGTAAGCCTGTAATGACCACTACTTGGTTTTCCTTGATGCCTTATATGGTAATTTGCATTTGACTACAGAATTGATTCAGAGCTCCGATGAAAATCATGTTGAGTATTCTTTGTGTGCTTCAGTTTGAATGTTAGTTTTGTCATCATAAACTTTGCCACTGTCACCTTTGACATGTTTTTGTTGTGCGACTCCTACTGCTGTTGACATGTGAGTGATGTTGTGTGTGCAGCATTGCTGTTGACATGTGAGTGATGTTGTGTGTGCAGCATTGCTGTTGCCATGTGAGTGATATCGAGTGTACAGCATTGCTGTTGACATGTGAATCATGTTGTGTGTGCAGCATTGATGTTGACATGTGAATGATGTTGTGTGTGCAGCATTGCTGTTGACATGAATCATGTTGTGTGTGCAGCATTGATGTTGACATGTGAATCATGTTGTGTGTGCAGCATTGCTGTTGACATGTGAGTGATGTTGTGTGTGCAGCATTGCTGTTGACATGTGAGTGATGTTGTGTGTGCAGTTGTGTGTGCAGCATTGATGTTGACATATGAATCATGTTGTGTGTGCAGCATTGATGTTGACATGTGAATAATGTTGTGTGTGCAGCATTGCTGTTGACATGTGAGTGATGTTGTGTGTGCAGCATTGCTGTTGACATGTGAGTGATGTTGTGTGTGCAGCATTGCTGTTGACATGTGAGTGGTGTGTTGTGTGCAGCATTGCTGTTGACAAGTGAATGATGTTGTGTGTGCAGCATTGCTGTTGACATGTGAGTGATGTTGTGTGTGCAGCATTGCTGTTGACATGTGAGTGGTGTTGTGTGTGCAGCATTGCTGTTGACATGTGAGTGGTGTTGTGTGTGCAGCATTGCTGTTGACATGTGAGTGGTGTTGTGTGTGCAGCATTGCTGTTGACATGTGAGTGGTGTTGTGTGTGCAGCATTGCTGTTGACATGTGAGTGGTGTTGTGTGTACAGCATTGCTGTTGACATGTGAGTGATGTGTGTGCAGCATTGCTGTTGACATGTGAATGATGTTGTGTGTGCAGCATTGCTGTTGACATGTGAGTGATGTTGTGTGTGCAGCATTGCTGTTGACATGTGAGTGATGTTGTGTGTGCAGCATTGCTGTTGACATGTGAGTGATGTGTTGTGTGCAGCATTGCTGTTGACAAGTGAATGATGTTGTGTGTGCAGCATTGCTGTTGACATGTGAGTGATGTTGTGTGTGCAGCATTGCTGTTGACATGTGAGTGGTGTTGTGTGTGCAGCATTGCTGTTGACATGTGAGTGGTGTTGTGTGTGCAGCATTGCTGTTGACATGTGAGTGGTGTTGTGTGTGCAGCATTGCTGTTGACATGTGAGTGGTGTTGTGTGTGCAGCATTGCTGTTGACATGTGAGTGGTGTTGTGTGTACAGCATTGCTGTTGACATGTGAGTGATGTGTGTGCAGCATTGCTGTTGACATGTGAATGATGTTGTGTGTGCAGCATTGCTGTTGACATGTGAGTGGTGTTGTGTGTGCAGCATTGCTGTTGACATGTGAGTGGTGTTGTGTGTACAGCATTGCTGTTGACATGTGAGTGATGTCGTGTGTACAGCTATGCTGTTGACATGTGAGTGATGTCGTGTGTACAGCTATGCTGTTGACATGTGATGTTGTGTGTACAGCTATGCTGTTGACATTTGGTGTTGTGTGTGCAGCATTGCTGTTGACATGTGAGTGACTTGTGTGTACAGCATTGCTGTTGACATGTGAGTGATGTCATGTGTACAGCTATGCTGTTGACATGTGAGTGACATGTGTGCAGCATTGCTGTTGACATGTGAGTGACTTGTGTGTGCAGCATTGCTGTTGACATGTGAGTGACGTGTGTGCAGCATTGCTGTTGACATGTGAGTGACTTGTGTGTGCAGCATTGCTGTTGACATGTGAATGACTTGTGTGTGCAGCATTGCTGTTGACATGTGAGTGACTTGTGTGTGCAGCATTGCTGTTGACATGTGAGTGACTTGTGTGTGCAGCATTGCTGTTGACATGTGAGTGACTTGTGTGTGCAGACTCTCCTGCTGAGAAGGGGGGACTGCAAGTGGACGACTGGGTCATCTGGGTCAACGAGCAGAATGTCTCCCGATCCACCATGAAATCAGTTGCTGACATAATGAGGTGAGATTCGATTTTGTAGCACTTTGCTTTTTGACTCACATGCGAAGCAAAAGTGAGTCTATGTACTGAGCCGTGTCGTCCGTCCGTCCGGGCGGGCGGGCGGGCGGGCGGGCGGGCGGGCGGGTGTCCGTCCGTCCGTAAAAAACTTAAACGTTGGATTTTTCTCGGAGACTATTAAGTCTATCAACACCAAATGTGGCATGATGGTGTATGATGACAAGGCCTCAAAAAACATACATAGTGACTTGACCTTGCTTCAAGGTCAAGGTCACAGGAGCCATAAATGTGGTCTCAAAAACAGTCATTTTTCACATTTTCCCAATTTTCTCCCACGTTATTGAGAATGGCGACCTTAGCTACAAGTGGTATATAGGTCAAATAAGCCCTATCTTTTGATACCAGTTTGGTTGACCTTGCTTCAAGGTCAAGGTCACAGGAGCTCTTCAAAGTGGGATTGTATACATATTTTGAAGTGACCTTGACCCTGAACTATGGAAGATAACTGTTTCAAACTTAATAATTATGTGGGGCACATGTTATACTTTCATCATGAGACACATTTGTTTACATATCATCAAGGTCAAGGTCACTTTGACCCTTATGAAATGTGACCAAAATGGGGTAGTGAACCACTAAAAGTGACTAAATCTCATGGTAGAAAGTGCCAATAAAGCACCATTGTGCTTCCTATGTCTTGAATTAAGAGCTTTGTGTTGCATGACCTTGGATGACCTTGACCTTGGGTCAAGGTCACATGTATTTTGGTAGGAAAAATGTGTAAAGCATTTCTTTGTGTATGATGTCATTGGTAGGTTTAGTTGTTTGACCTTGACCTTGAAGGTCACCTGAAGGTCAAGGTCATATAAAGGTCAAGGTCATATAAAGGTCAAGGTCATTATAAAGGTCAAGGTCAAGCATGTGAGTCGTATGGGCTTTGCCCTTCTTGTCTGCTGAATAGCATTGTCTGCCATGCTAGTGGTCTGGGTGGGGTGGGATTGGAGGGGACGAATAGCATTGTCTGCCATGCTAGTGGTCTGGGTGGGGTGGGATTGGTGGGGACGAATAGCATTGTCTGCCATGCTAGTGGTCTGAGTGGGGTGGGATTGGAGGGGACGAATAGCATTGTCTGCCATGCTAGTGGTCTGGGTGGGGTGGGATTGGAGGGGACGAATAGCATTGTCTGCCATGCTAGTGGTCTGGGTGGGGTGGGATTGGTGGGGACAGGACTGGTGGTGCAACTATCACTTTGTTGTCTGTATGTCCCCAGTGACAATTGGTTTAAAGCTTCTGTGCCATCAAATGTTTTGTCCACCATCCACAGTCATTTTTGATTGGATTCATCTAATTTAGTGCATCTTAAACGTGTAGTAACAGGTTAAGTGAAAAATCCTGCCACAATCAATGAATATGTGACCAGCCACGACAAAACCAGTGCTAAGTCCATTTTTGGACAAAATGGGGTTTTAATACTTTTGAATTCTGCATTCATTTCTGTTTGTTTTGATATAAGAATGAACAATGTGAGTTAATTAGAATAGGAGTTACAGGCATTTCAAGTTGGGTACTGAAGCAGCGGTCATTTTGAAAAAACGGTCTCAGAAGATTTACTCTCTTCAGACATTTAACACCTTAGCAACGGTATTTCAAACTCCGTTTCCAAAAATAGCTGACCTTATTTGTGACCCCGCACCACCAAACCAGTCTTAAGGTGGATTTTATCATTTTTTAGATGTTTATATTTTTGAATTCTACAGAGTTTCCTGATTAATTTGACACCAAAATGAACCTGGTAGCTCAAAAATTGTGGAAGTTATAACCAGTTCAAGTTGAAAACTCAGTCGCGACTTGTTTTGAGAAAACGGACCTCAAAGTTTTGCATGCAATCCTCACACATTCTCCTTAGCAACAGAGTCTTAGAATTATCCAATCATCTTGATTTTTTGCACAGCAGAAGAAACGAAAGAAAGCGCGCGAAAGACCATGTGTTGAGGTTCTGCAAGGGTTATGTGTTGTTTTGCAGGGTCAAAATTGGTTGATTTTGGCAAATAAAAATGCTCTAAATTATCACAATTATAACTTTAATTAATTTTTTAATGCACTTAAATACATTTTTAAGACATAAAACTTATACCATTTTATAGAATAATTTTTAGAGAATGCAATGAACCGAAAACCTCAATTTCGCACAGGCAGACCCCCACCACCTTCAGAGCTGTGTAGCGCTGTTTCGATGATTGCGAGTTAAGACTGGTTTCCAGAAATGGGTCACATTTTTCTTCGACATCCACAGAGCGGGAACGCCGAGAGAGCGGCCTTTCTAATGGTATATAACATGAAGGGGTTCTGCAAGGGTTTAGGTGTGTTTATTGCGGCTAAAATGAGGCAATTAACGCTAATTACAGGGAGCTTTTGAAACAATACATAACACAAAAGTCTTTATTTTACCATCAAAATATAATTCTTCAAAATGTTTCCTTTACTGGCATGATAGTTTGAACCATGTAGAATCTATTTTCATCAAAAAGTGAAAATCACTCAGAGTGACCCTCCCTGCCTTTTTTCAGTCGTAGCGCAAAATACTGCCGCGCGACTTAGCACTGGTTTTGTCGTGGCTGGTCACATATGCATAATTAGGGGATAGTGTCAGCTGTTTAATCCATGAAATCTCCCAACTTCAGTTTTTGCCACTTGTAACCCTGACTTAATGGACAGGTTTAGTTAGAGTTCAAGTCTGATTAAAATGGTGCAGTCACCTACTCCTCTGCACGCCTCACCATGGGGCTCCCCTTTGCTTGCATTGCATTGGTATCTCATGCTCCACCTTTCTCCTGATTCAAGCCCATGCCTCTGTTTCATTGCCAAGTATTTGATTGTGCTGGTGTTAGCTCTCTTGGAATGTCATATCAGGTCTTTCTTTCAGGTTATTTAAATAAACCCAGATTTCTCCGTCCCAGGGATAGAACCACGGCACTGCGCCTTGCACATCGTCCAACACCAAAGCATGCTTGCCCATCTCCGCCTGTCTAAAGACATGGTTTCAACAAGCGAGTAGAGGCTGAGGGGCTGACCGTGTACTCATGCAAGAGGGGAGAGCACTGGGGTGTGGGCTGGCAGGAACTGGTGTATATTCTAAGCAAGTTTGAAGGGTTGGGAAGTTCGTGTAAATACTTTTTGTCTTTCAGGTTGCATTAGTGGTTATTCCTCTATTCCCATATTTATTTCACTGTCTTGTGAACTATGCGTAATACTCAGAGTGTGTGAGTGAGTGTGTGTTTGTGTGCGTGCGTGCGTGCGTGCATTCGTGTGTGTGTGTGCACGTGTGTTGTGGGATTATGCTCAATGTAATTGTCCCCTTTCAATTCAAACTGTTGCAAAATATGAATGTTGAGTGTTTCTGTGCAGACGCTCCTCCTCACTGGTGCTGACTGTCTATCGGAAGCCCAAGCTTGCCATCTTTCAACTGGACCATGCACAATTGCAACCCCCTTCCCCCCATGCATACGAGTCCATCTTGGATGTCCCCACCCAGTCCCATGGGGAGATGAGCAAGAGCTCCAGCCAGGACTACAGTGTCTCAGACAAGGAAAACAGCTACATGGAAATGACGATGGTGGCGCCAAGGATAGCCCCTCAAGAGCCGGAGGCGTCTGCCTATGCACCGCTCCTCAGCCACACTGCACTCATGGTCAGCAGAACCCCACTCATGCCCACTCCTTGCTTCCTTTCTTTCTGACCCAACTTGTATGTTCTTTTCCATTCGGCTCCAGTAGAGTGCCGTGTTGTTTGCAAGACTGGAATGGGAATTTTGCGACAGCTGTTGTTGAGGAACTAATGCTTGGCAGGGGTACCCATACTAAGCTTCTGTCCCACAGAAATTGGTCCTTGCCAATCCGACAAATCTGAATTTCCCATTTTAACTAAGGCTGTTTATTATTTTTTATATATTTTATTTTAATCAGCCTTGACCATCTTAAATCCAGCATTCTTTTATGTTTTCTGGTTCTAATGTTATTGACAGTATTTGCAATGGGTTCCACTTGCTAAGGCACTATTATGCTTTATTTCAACCTAAATTGCTGTCTCTCCTGCATCCTCTGTCCTGTGATGCATTTTGCCCCTCCTAATTTGGGTCCTGTCATAGTTTGACGTATGCCTTCATATTTGAGTACTATTTAATGATCTCTATTTGGTGGTGTGGGTGGATGGTCTGGCTAAGGCTGCCTGTTGCCTGCAGCAGGGTGCCAGGACCAGTGAGGAGCAGGGCAAGCAGGAGGCAGTGCACTGCCTGCTCAGCCTGGAGGTGGACTTCATCTCCAGCATGGAGGAGGGCATGGAGCGCTATGCCCGCCCTCTCCGCCACTGCATCCTCACCAGCCAGCAGTACCTCCGCCTCTTCCAGAACCTGGGCAAGGTGGGTCTGGCTCCAGGGCTGCTGACAGTGGCTGTGCTGCAGCCTTGCCAGGGCCTCACGGCCCATGGCATTGCAGGCAGTTCATAGCCACACAGGAGGCTTAGTGCATGGTAGGCTTACGCAACCCGAAAAGAAAGAAACCTTGTGATACATAATTCTTAACCCATTACAGTCAAATATGCCAGCGTCGTGTCTGGTAAATTTTTCACTGTATCCTTGACAGTATCTTGAGTTTGTAGCTATTTGGGGACAGAAATATGATATAATTGTGTACTGAAGAATTTAAAAAATGTCCTATTACACATTTTTTAAGAGAAAAAGGATATGTAATAGGAGGAACAAAGACAATATAGTGGTGTAGCTTATTCATTTAGCAAACAGTGTTTACATCTTGTTACTAGGATGTGTAGAAGTGAAGAGATACATTTTTGAAAGAATGAAGTTGACCTTGTGTTCTTTATGGATGGAAAAACCCCATATTTTTGGGAGTCTTTTTCATTATGAACATCAGGTAGTAATGGGTCAATATGCAGCATGAACATGTGTGTCAAAGTCCTTACTGTCACATAGACCTCCCATGACTAGCCTGCAAGAAATATCGAAAGACCAGATGTAACAACAACATCAACAGCAGTTTTGTCAATGTCTGAGGCCGTCACAATGGAGGGAGATGGAGATAGGGCATTGGAACAACAACAAAAAATGTCCAGAATTATGTCTCAGTCCTTCAATAAGAGTTCAAAGAAAAACAAAATGCATGTTTGTGAGATGTGCCTTCCAATACATATACCAACGCAGTGTTCCATCAGGAAAAGATCTTCAAAATATGTCAAGCTAAAGGGACAGATAGGAGATTTTATAGTTGAGCAGTTGAAAGAGAATACATTGTTTGCTTTCTGAATCAGCATTTGATTCTTGAAGAACTAGAAACATCAAAGAAGAAAACACGTTCATCAGATAGTTTGCAAGTAAAATATTGTGAGCTTATCATATGCTGTTCATTAATCCATATTTGAAGTCATAGCTAAATCATGCACAAATACTTCATCGCCAGATCAGGGAAAATGCACTAAATGCTGCAAAAGAAAATGGCAAAATGCAAAAACCAAGATTCATACATGCCATTGAAAATGGAATAAGCCCAGGAATTTTGAAATCAAAATTCCAGGCCCAAGAAAGTCATGGCATTTTTGTTTTTTACCTTGAATCTGGGAAAAGTCATAGAAAATGTATACTTGCCTTTAAGATACATGTATGTCGAAGTGGATGCCAGATGTGCTGAAGTTTTTTTATGCCAGACAACACTACTTAGTAGCCCAGGATGTGAGTGATGGGAAAAGTGAGCGCACGTACCTCAGTAGTGGCATGACACCCTCGAAGAAAAGTGGGCACAAGAAAAATGGGCACAAGAAATGTAGAGGCTGTGTACTCGCCAGAGAGGAAAGGCGTGTGGTTTGTCCCTCCCTGGAAGACTGAGTGATGACGCGGTTGGTCTTGGAGGGAGCTGGAGGATGCGCAGTGCCAGATCTGCTCATGGAAAATTCCCGGTTCAGCGGGGTCAAAGAGCAGATGCTGAACGACCCAGTTCGTGGCGGCCCACATAAATAGCTTTACCTTAGATGCAAAGCCCTTTTATGCTAGACAACACTACTTAGTAGCCCAGGATGTGAGTGCAGCTGTGTGATCTACTTTACACGCATTCAGTCTACAAATAGTATATAATGATACAAACAGATTAAATCAGTTGTCCAAGTGTCACCTCCATTTTGCTGTTTGGAAAGAAAAAAAATTGGTGATGAGCAAATTCCTCCTAAGTTTGTGGTGTATTTTTTATGCTTGGTGTGTTAGTGTACAAATTTTCATTCAGATCCTGTGAGAGGAGGAAAAAGACTGTTATGCGTTGTTTTTTTTTTTTTTTTTTTTTTTTTGGGGGGGGGGATGGGGTGTGTGGAGTGTAAAACCAAACTGAGGAATCATGGGTGTATGGAAAGTGACCACTCAGTTTGGCTCTTGACACAGTGGTTTTTATTGAACAACTGTAGTCAAGCCCTCTGAGTTTACTTTTTCTGTTTTTAAATCAAGGTATTCATTATTCCAATAAGATTACATTTTGAGAAGTTTTCACAGTTTAAAAGATATAATTCTTAGGCTGTGTGTTTAGCTTGTTCAAAAGTTTTTTCCCTCAAAAAATATATTGTGGCCCAGGGGTACTACCACATATCCCTGTACAGTTTGCCAGAAGCAAAAAGTTATGGAAATCCTGGCTTGACTCAACTCTAACCAGCTCCTGTGGTTTTTGTGATCAATGGCCTTCATAGCCTACAAAGGCTGATAAGCCCTACATAGCCTACAAAGGCTGATAAGCCCTACATAGCCTACAAAGGCTGATAAGCCCTACATAGCCTACAAAGGCTGATAAGCCCTACAAAGCCTACAAAGGCTGATAAGCCCTACATAGCCTACAAAGGCTGATAAGCCCTACATAGCCTACAAAGGCTGATAAGCCCTACAAAGGCTGATAAGCCCTACAAAGCCTACAAAGGCTGATACGCCCTACATAGCCTACAAAGGCTGATAAGCCCTACATAGCCTACAAAGGCTGATAAGCCCTACAAAACCTACAAAGGCTGATAAGCCCTACATAGCATACAAAGGCTGATAAGCCCTACATAGCCTACAAAGGCTGATAAGCCCTACAAAGCCTACAAAGGCTGATAAGCCCTACATAGCCTACAAAGGCTGATAAGCCCTACAAAGGCTGATAAGCCCTACATAGCCTACAAAGGCTGATAAGCCCTACATAGCCTACAAAGGCTGATAAGCCCTACATAGCCTACAAAGGCTGATAAGCCCTACATAGCCTACAAAGGCTGATAAGCCCTACATAGCCTACAAAGGCTGATAAGCCCTACATAGCCTACAAAGGCTGATAAGCCCTACATAGCCTACAAAGGCTGATAAGCCCTACATAGCCTACAAAGGCTGATAAGCCCTACATAGCCTACAAAGGCTGATAAGCCCTACATAGCCTACAAAGGCTGATAAGCCCTACATAGCCTACAAAGGCTGATAAGCCCTACATAGCCTACAAAGGCTGATAAGCCCTACATAGCCTACAAAGGCTGATAAGCCCTACATAGCCTACAAAGGCTGATAAGCCCTACATAGCCTACAAAGGCTGATAAGCCCTACAAAGGCTGATAAGCCCTACATAGCCTACAAAGGCTGATAAGCCCTACATAGCCTACAAAGGCTGATAAGCCCTACATAGCCTACAAAGGCTGATAAGCCCTACATAGCCTACAAAGGCTGATAAGCCCTAAGCTACAAGGCAGATAAGCCCTACATAGCCTACAAAGGCTGATAAGCCCTACATAGCCTACAAAGGCTGATAAGCCCTACATAGCCTACAAAGGCTGATAAGCCCTACATAGCCTACAAAGGCTGATAAGCCCTACATAGCCTACAAAGGCTGATAAGCCCTACATAGCCTACAAAGGCTGATAAGCCCTACATAGCCTACAAAGGCTGATAAGCCCTACATAGCCTACAAAGGCTGATAAGCCCTACATAGCCTACAAAGGCTGATAAGCCCTACATAGCCTACAAAGGCTGATAAGCCCTACATAGCCTACAAAGGCTGATAAGCCCTACATAGCCTACAAAGGCTGATAAGCCCTACATAGCCTACAAAGGCTGATAAGCCCTACATAGCCTACAAAGGCTGATAAGCCCTACATAGCCTACAAAGGCTGATAAGCCCTACATAGCCTACAAAGGCTGATAAGCCCTACATAGCCTACAAAGGCTGATAAGCCCTACATAGCCTACAAAGGCTGATAAGCCCTACATAGCCTACAAAGGCTGATAAGCCCTACATAGCCTACAAAGGCTGATAAGCCCTACATAGCCTACAAAGGCTGATAAGCCCTACATAGCCTACAAAGGCTGATAAGCCCTACATAGCCTACAAAGGCTGATAAGCCCTACATAGCCTACAAAGGCTGATAAGCCCTACATAGCCTACAAAGGCTGATAAGCCCTACATAGCCTACAAAGGCTGATAAGCCCAACAAAGGCTACAAAGGCTGATAAGCCCTACATAGCCTACAAAGGCTGATAAGCCCTACATAGCCTACAAAGGCTGATAAGCCCTACATAGCCTACAAAGGCTGATAAGCCCTACATAGCCTACAAAGGCTGATAAGCCCTACATAGCCTACAAAGGCTGATAAGCCCTACATAGCCTACAAAGGCTGATAAGCCCTACATAGCCTACAAAGGCTGATAAGCCCTACATAGCCTACAAAGGCTGATAAGCCCTACAAAGCCTACAAAGGCTGATAAGCCCTACATAGCCTACAAAGGCTGATAAGCCCTACATAGCCTACAAAGGCTGATAAGCCCTACATAGCCTACAAAGGCTGATAAGCCCTACATAGCCTACAAAGGCTGATAAGCCCTACATAGCCTACAAAGGCTGATAAGCCCTACATAGCCTACAAAGGCTGATAAGCCCTACATAGCCTACAAAGGCTGATAAGCCCTACAAAGCCTACAAAGGCTGATAAGCCCTACATAGCCTACAAAGGCTGATAAGCCCTACATAGCCTACAAAGGCTGATAAGCCCTACATAGCCTACAAAGGCTGATAAGCCCTACAAAGGCTGATAAGCCCTACATAGCCTACAAAGGCTGATAAGCCCTACATAGCCTACAAAGGCTGATAAGCCCTACATAGCCTACAAAGGCTGATAAGCCCTACATAGCCTACAAAGGCTGATAAGCCCTACATAGCCTACAAAGGCTGATAAGCCCTACATAGCCTACAAAGGCTGATAAGCCCTACATAGCCTACAAAGGCTGATAAGCCCTACATAGCCTACAAAGGCTGATAAGCCCTACATAGCCTACAAAGGCTGATAAGCCCTACATAGCCTACAAAGGCTGATAAGCCCTACATAGCCTACAAAGGCTGATAAGCCCTACATAGCCTACAAAGGCTGATAAGCCCTACATAGCCTACAAAGGCTGATAAGCCCTACATAGCCTACAAAGGCTGATAAGCCCAACAAAGCCTACAAAGGCTGATAAGCCCTACATAGCCTACAAAGGCTGATAAGCCCTACATAGCCTACAAAGGCTGATAAGCCCTACATAGCCTACAAAGGCTGATAAGCCCTACATAGCCTACAAAGGCTGATAAGCCCTACATAGCCTACAAAGGCTGATAAGCCCTACATAGCCTACAAAGGCTGATAAGCCCACATAGCTACAAGGCTGATAAGCCCTATATAGCCTACAATGGCTGATAAGCCCTACATAGCCTACAAAGGCTGATAAGCCCTACATAGCCTACAAAGGCTGATAAGCCCTACATAGCATACAAAGGCTGATAAGCCCTACATAGCCTACAAAGGCTGATAAGCCCTACAAAGGCTGATAAGCCCTACATAGCCTACAAAGGCTGATAAGCCCTACATAGCCTACAAAGGCTGATAAGCCCTACATAGCCTACAAAGGCTGATAAGCCCTACATAGCCTACAAAGGCTGATAAGCCCTACATAGCCTACAAAGGCTGATAAGCCCTACATAGCCTACAAAGGCTGATAAGCCCTACATAGCCTACAAAGGCTGATAAGCCCTACATAGCCTACAAAGGCTGATAAGCCCTACATAGCCTACAAAGGCTGATAAGCCCTACATAGCCTACAAAGGCTGATAAGCCCTACATAGCCTACAAAGGCTGATAAGCCCTACATAGCCTACAAAGGCTGATAAGCCCTACATAGCCTACAAAGGCTGATAAGCCCTACATAGCCTACAAAGGCTGATAAGCCCTACATAGCCTACAAAGGCTGATAAGCCCTACATAGCCTACAAAGGCTGATAAGCCCTACATAGCCTACAAAGGCTGATAAGCCCTACATAGCCTACAAAGGCTGATAAGCCCTACATAGCCTACAAAGGCTGATAAGCCCTACATAGCCTACAAAGGCTGATAAGCCCTACATAGCCTACAAAGGCTGATAAGCCCTACATAGCCTACAAAGGCTGATAAGCCCTACATAGCCTACAAAGGCTGATAAGCCCTACATAGCCTACAAAGGCTGATAAGCCCTACATAGCCTACAAAGGCTGATAAGCCCTACAAAGGCTGATAAGCCCTACATAGCCTACAAAGGCTGATAAGCCCTACATAGCCTACAAAGGCTGATAAGCCCTACATAGCCTACAAAGGCTGATAAGCCCTACAAAGGCTGATAAGCCCTACATAGCCTACAAAGGCTGATAAGCCCTACATAGCCTACAAAGGCTGATAAGCCCTACATAGCCTACAAAGGCTGATAAGCCCTACATAGCCTACAAAGGCTGATAAGCCCTACATAGCCTACAAAGGCTGATAAGCCCTACATAGCCTACAAAGGCTGATAAGCCCTACATAGCCTACAAAGGCTGATAAGCCCTACATAGCCTACAAAGGCTGATAAGCCCTACATAGCCTACAAAGGCTGATAAGCCCTACATAGCCTACAAAGGCTGATAAGCCCTACATAGCCTACAAAGGCTGATAAGCCCTACATAGCCTACAAAGGCTGATAAGCCCTACATAGCCTACAAAGGCTGATAAGCCCTACATAGCCTACAAAGGCTGATAAGCCCTACATAGCCTACAAAGGCTGATAAGCCCTACATAGCCTACAAAGGCTGATAAGCCCTACAAAGGCTGATAAGCCCTACATAGCCTACAAAGGCTGATAAGCCCTACATAGCCTACAAAGGCTGATAAGCCCTACATAGCCTACAAAGGCTGATAAGCCCTACATAGCCTACAAAGGCTGATAAGCCCTACATAGCCTACAAAGGCTGATAAGCCCTACATAGCCTACAAAGGCTGATAAGCCCTACATAGCCTACAAAGGCTGATAAGCCCTACATAGCCTACAAAGGCTGATAAGCCCTACATAGCCTACAAAGGCTGATAAGCCCTACATAGCCTACAAAGGCTGATAAGCCCTACATAGCCTACAAAGGCTGATAAGCCCTACATAGCCTACAAAGGCTGATAAGCCCTACATAGCCTACAAAGGCTGATAAGCCCTACATAGCCTACAAAGGCTGATAAGCCCTACATAGCCTACAAAGGCTGATAAGCCCTACATAGCCTACAAAGGCTGATAAGCCCTACATAGCCTACAAAGGCTGATAAGCCCTACATAGCCTACAAAGGCTGATAAGCCCTACATAGCCTACAAAGGCTGATAAGCCCTACATAGCCTACAAAGGCTGATAAGCCCTACATAGCCTACAAAGGCTGATAAGCCCTACATAGCCTACAAAGGCTGATAAGCCCTACATAGCCTACAAAGGCTGATAAGCCCTACATAGCCTACAAAGGCTGATAAGCCCTACATAGCCTACAAAGGCTGATAGCCCTATATAGCCTACAATGGCTGATAAGCCCTACATAGCCTACAAAGGCTGATAAGCCCTACATAGCCTACAAAGGCTGATAAGCCCTACAAAGCCTACAAAGGCTGATAAGCCCTACATAGCCTACAAAGGCTGATAAGCCCTACATAGCCTACAAAGGCTGATAAGCCCTACATAGCCTACAAAGGCTGATAAGCCCTACATAGCCTACAAAGGCTGATAAGCCCTACATAGCCTACAAAGGCTGATAAGCCCTACATAGCCTACAAAGGCTGATAAGCCCTACATAGCCTACAAAGGCTGATAAGCCCTACATAGCCTACAAAGGCTGATAAGCCCTACATAGCCTACAAAGGCTGATAAGCCCTACATAGCCTACAAAGGCTGATAAGCCCTCAAACTCCATCCATCCGTAGTAAAATTATATCAAACATGCATTGTTACAATTTGGTCTGTCAGTCGGTCTTTTTGTATGTATGCGTGTGCATGCATGAGTGCATGCATGCATGTTTCTGGTGTGTGTATTTGTGTGTGTGTGTGTACATGTGTTTGTAAGCATGTGCCAATTTATTGAATGAACAACACAGTTTTATGTTGGGATGATAGATTAAACACATTATGGATAGTATTGATAAGGAAAACTTTGGCAACCTTATTTCTGAAATGCGTGTAAATTGGAGAGAGAAGCAGGTTAGACCAGAGCAAGTTGGTTGGTCCACATCAGTCCAAGCTTTTACTTATTTTTCTCTGTGCATGTGGTCCTCGACAGCTGCTGAGCATCAGCGAGTACCACCTCAAGCAGATGAAGCAGAACGCGCCTTCCTTCTACTCCGAGTCAGACACGTCGCTGTCATCCGATGCTGGCCCGTTCCTGGCCTGTGTGGGTCTGGTCTACCACCCAACAGTAAGTGGATGCTGGCTGTCGGGGATGCTTCCCTTGATATGCTTTTTTCATATGTGCTATGGAATGGAATGGTCAGGGACCAGTCTAAGCCTGTTGTCATGGGCACACCTTGTCGGTTGGGGTAAGAATAGACCCACTGCAACTCCCAACCCAATTCATAATGGATAATAACAGGGGAAAACAAGACTTTCTACTCCAACCAGCCTCCATGATTTCCATTTTCATTGGCCTTGTATAGCCCACAAAGGCAGTAAAAACTTCATTCATTCATTCATTCATTCATTCATTCATTCATTCATTCATTCGTTTGTTTGTCATGGGCACAAAGTAAGAGAATACATGGCAAGTTCTTTGGAGGAAATGGAGCCCCAGTAAGAGTGTTGCCATCACTGCCAGACACAGTGCCGATTCATAACCATGATGGTAGTTATCCTTCTTGTAATGAGGAAGTTTCCAGAGGCTCATTCAAGACACCTAGCACTTGATCAAGTACTTGGTAAGCCCAAATTCTCCCTCTTGAATGACTCTACTGCTGAGTCTCAACCAAGATGGCTTCCACGATGCATTCTCATCATTGCGGAGTGCGCTTCTCAACCTATTGAGCAAACCAGCAGCTGCAGATTGGTCAGTCCATGAGGAAGCTGATAAGATATGATTCATCTGTTACAGTGCTGACTTACAGCGACAGCAAGAATTTTTCAATACTTACATCTAGGGAGGTTACACAACAAAGGTCTAATGAAAGATATAGAGTTATCTCCCTTCCAACTTTTTAGAAGTCTTTTTGCCAAAAAAGGCAGCCATTTTGAATCTACACGCATAGCCCAGCCATGGCAGGCTTTTGAGCGCTCACTGGTGCTATACCTAGCAAGTTGTTAAAGAGTCCAGAGCTGTTTCGTTGTTTCTGTTATGTGCATAACTCACCAAGAGAGTTATCTCCCTTTTCTCTGACCACTTGAAACCGGTCTAGACCAGAGGCTTGTTCAGGAGGCACAGCGCTGCATGGGATTCACTACTGAACAGCAATTTTGGGGCGTGATTCACTCAGCGCTGAGCAGCGCTGTGCATCACCGATCCGAGGTGATTCAGACGATTTTCAAAATGGCGTCTTCGATCCCGCACTGGCCGTCAACGCGTAAAATAACCCTCGGAAACATCATTTTGGGACTGGAATGGGCTTTTTTTGCCCCAAGCGCTCTGTATGCGCGAGTAATAGCAAGTAAGGATGATATAATAGTGGACTTCATGCCGAATACATTTGAACATGCATAAACAATGTCTGTGGCAAAGAAAACACTTTCTTAGCGTCTATCAACACAACATGGGGCGCAGAAGATTTACCTCCCCTTTAACAAGTGAAGCGGTGCACTACATCTGTAGGTGTTCAGGAGAGGCAAAGAGCGCTCAATTGCCAACATGAAGCGCTCATGCAGCGCTTTGTACTCCTGAACAAGCCTCAGATCTTAGTTGAGTTCTCTTCTTGAATAAACCCCGTCGTACCTTTCAGTACCTGAGTCCCGACTTATTGTGTTATCAAGAGGCATAACACAACAAGAGCCATCAAGCGCTATCTAGCACTAGGTCTCTTGAACGGCCTACATGTGTTTAACAGAAAACATCCACTCCCAAGAGGATGTAGATGAGCTAATATGCTTGCACGGTTATTACCTTTTTCATTATAAACATGCTACAACCAATGCCAGATTGGAGCATGTGAAGCAAACTTTCAAACAGTTTCAAACAATATGAATTGCTCTGACTTGAGAAAAATTGACTTTCTGTAACACTTGTTCTTTGTGTTGACTTTTAAATATGAACAACTGTTTTGCTCCACATGACTTCTTGACTGACCAGTTATTTATTACGGGATACTGCTGTTGAACACTCCTACCTTGTGCTTTGAAATACTTATTCTTTTGGGTCATGATGAAATCATCTGAGCTGAAATAATGGAAGTTGATCGACAGCTTGAGTGAACCAAATATGAGATATTTAGTACTGACTACCAAAGGATAAACAATCTTTCTGCCAAAAAATATGTTTGGTGTACATGTATAGTATTTGGGGAACCTTCACTCCTCTTCATGATTGCATCTTGTCCGGAGTGAAATCAGTGTATATGACTATGAATGAACCCATCATATTACCGCACTGTCAGAGGACGTGGATGGCACTGTGGTCCTGAGAGCAAAGACCCTCTACAATAAGATGATTCATCCGGTCACTTCCGGCGAAATTAGGGTCACGCGCGCCACCAAGCGGTAATCGTGATTAGCCGGTAAAAAATGTCGACCACGAAGAAGAAATCAAGGCAAGGAGGTGACCATTGCAGTGCGAATAACTGTGTTAACTCGCGCTATGCGTGTCCACAGAAGTCGTAGTCGTGATTAGCCGGTCAAAAATGTCGACCACGAAGAAGAAATCAAGGCAAGGAGGTGACCATTGCAGTGCGATTAACTGTGTTAACTCGCGCTATGCGTGTCCACAGAAGTCGTTTTTTCGTTTTCCGTGGAAAAATAAAGAGAGGTAAGTAATGATTATATAAATGTGTTTTGAGCTAAGCGCAATAAAATACAGAACTTGAAGTGTAATCTAAATCTGCTGAACTGGTTGAGGAAGCTTGTGGCTTTTGCTTTTGTAGGTGTGCCGATATTTGTTTTCGAAAATCTGCTGATTTAGTCACGTCAGCACCTCAGCAAATCAGCAGTCTTGATAATGAATGATTCACGTTAGATGATAAATATCGCCTTGAGGCTTGATCACAATTGAGTGATTCTGAATCAGAGTTGAAGAGTTTTGGCAACTGAATTCATACAATTTTTGTTTGCGAAAATGTTGATGAGTATTAAATTAATGATGCATGTGGAATTTATTATAGTGAATAATAGTGGCCAAAACATTTCATCGCAATGAATAAACGCAACCGATCATAGCAGGAATGAAAAAAAGGTCATAAAGATAAACAAAACTTACAAACACTATGCCGGAAAGCTAGCATAATAAAATGCAAGCACGTAGGTTTTACAAACATGACAGTTGACACATGGCAACTCGCTTTGTGGAGATGAGCATTATTGAAGTTGAAAACTAGTTATGTAGTTTTCTATTAAATTTGTTGATACAGTGGAGTCCACTTATAGTGAACTCTGTTATTGTGGTTTTCCTGTTATTGTGAACAGTTTTTAATTTGGTTGTCTATTTGCACGTGACCGTGTATCTAGTGCCCAGGCTATTTGCACGTGAATGTGTATCTAGTGACCATGCAGGCTGTTTACACGGCAAGTTATTTTCACCGCAAGCAATACGGAAATCATGAAATCTGCATTTTTTTTGCTTACAATATCTGTTTGTGTTTCCCTACTACAGTAGATCTATGCAATTCTATAGTAATAAACATAAAATTACACGGCATGAGCCATGACCGTACTCAGTAAATCCTTCTATCTCGCTACTATCGCAGCGAGCGGCTCGGCCAGCAAAAGTAGGCCTACAGATACTGTGTTTACAGACAGAAGGATTTTTCTTCACCAGCCTTTGTTTAGTTATCGATATTTAATTCAAAAACTTGCAATATAATAATATAATATAATATAAAAGTGATTAATTCTCATTACGATTTCTGTTGTGGGTATGTGGAAGATTGTCTTCCTTGACTCGAGCGCCACGATTTCCGCTTGGGGCGTCTCGGTCGAAAGCTATTTATAGTTCTCGGCTCCGTCATCATGTTTTATATAGGCCGAGTGCCGGATGAATCATCTTATTGTATAGGGTCTTTGCTGAGAGTCAGTTGTGGGAGGCTGCAAAGCCAGTGGTACCATTGGTATTCTCAGACTAGACAGCTCAGGACTGAAACCATCGTGGCTTTTTTTACCTGGCTGATCAGAGTGGGAAAGCTAGGTTGGTTGAGAGGACAATGTGAACAGTGAAGTTAACTGATCCTTGGACATCATGTTGATGAGTGATGACATTGTGTTAAAAGCTGAAGTAAGTGTACTATTGTCATCATCTCCCTGACCTCAACACTTAACAGCCAAACTGCTTGGGCCAATATTGGATTTCCTCTAGGATTAGTTGAAAATAGTGAATGATGAGGCCCAATTCATTTATGGGAGTACATATCACTTTTCTGTCTGTGTCTGTCATTTCAGATTGGAACACTGTATCTGTCATTTAAGATTGGAACACTTTGTCTGTCATTTCAGATTGGAACACTGTATCTGTCATTTCAGATTGGAACACTGTATCTGCCATTTCAGATTGGAACACTTTGTCTGTCATTTCAAATTGGAACACTTTGTCATTTCAGATTGGAACACTGTGTCAGGCCTACGAGATCTATGCTGCGGGACTTGGTGCTGCCAATCAAGTCCTCAGTGATCTTCGATCAGATGCAGAGTTCCACAATTTCATAGAGGTAGTATTCATACTACTAGTTCCTGTGATATTTTATTGTTAGATATATAATAATGTCAAACAATTCATGAAGCATGCCATGATCTTTTATAGAGCTCTTTTTATTTCTGTATTGATATCGGCTGTTTTCTGTTCTTTAGAGTAATAACAAAAAAGATACCCCACCCCCACCCACCCAGAACAGGAAAAGAAGCTTGAATCTGGGCTAAGTGCACATGATTGTTGCACTCTGTAATCAGTTTAGGTTTGTTCAAGTAACTGAGACACACAGATGCCTGAAAAGGTTTCTTCCTGAATTTGTCATGAGTCGGTATCTGTTGCTTCGTTTGTACAAAAATGAGGCTCCATCACAGCCAGGTGATGCAGCCACTTAGCCAATCCAATGCTTTGTACCAAACTACTTAGGCATTAATGCCCATATTTAAAAGTCCCACCAACTTTTTAAGGGCATGTGTTTTCTTTATGCCTGAATATAAAACAGAATTGGAGCATCATCTATATATTTGAGTTGTGATATATATTTGATTGTTAAATCCCTGGACTTGGAAACCCACCCCCACCCCCATCCCAAAGAAAAAGATGAATTTTTTTTTTCAACACCAGAGATGGAACAGTACTAGCTTCTAATATCAGTTATTAGCACTCAAGCTATCACGCACTGGACTTGATCTGGTGCCATTTTGCGGTGGAAAGCCCTACAATTTATAGAGGAACTTTAAAAGAGGGAGCACATTGTTAACAAAGAAGCAGGTTTACGTTAAGCATCATTCATGTGTTGTGTTAGGAACCAACACACACCGCAGAGTAAAAGTAATGATGTTCTCATGGAGAAAGTGATTCTAAATATTCCTCTCAGCATTGGGAGAATTCTATTTTGAAAAATGTAAAGTCTTAGTCTATCATGTGGCTTACACACATGCACACCACACACACACACACACCACACATGCACACCACACACACACCACACACACACACACACACAAAACCACACACACACACCACACACACACACATGCGAGTAGAATACTAGGAAATAGAAAAAATAAGTACATAAATGCATAAAATGATGAAACAAAAAGTACATCTGCAAAATAATCATATGTACATGAGGCAATTGAGTCCACACTAAATCCAAATGGAGCCATACCTTGGGGTTATGCCTTGAGTGGGAAGTTCTTATATCAGTCAACACTATGTGACCTGGTGTTGTGGTTTGTGTGCAGAGGGGCATGGAGGATGCCAGTGCCCTGTCCATTAGCGACTTCCTGAAGCGGCCCATCGCCCATGTGCAGCAGCTGGCAGAGGCCCTCAGCAGTGTGCTGGCCCACACTCCCTCCTCCAGCCCCGACTACAGCAAGCTGGCTGCCATAGCGGATGGTGAGCATCATCTCATTCCTAAAGGTCATGTTCCTGAAAAACTTCTTTTGGGGTAGGCATGTATCACTGCACTGCCAGCTGGACTGTTGTCATTGTTGTGCATGGGGAAAAAGCAGCAGTACAAAGGGAATTCCATATGTGTATCCTGCCCATGGTGCTCACAGGAAGCAAGGTCCTTTTGGGGAGGGTGCAGTGGGGAGGACATGGTAGCACCCTGTGTGCTGTGCGGGTAGTCTTGGCATTTACACATGAACTGAGGTTATAGCAGTGCACTGGAAGTCACTGTTCAAAGTAATAGACCTCCACTGGTGGAGCAGATGAATGTGTTCGTCAGGAGAGGCTTTATTAGTGCAGCTGTGGATTATCGTGTAGCTGTGGAAGTTTGTGGAATAGAATAGTGGTGCCCCTTGAAGGTGTGAGTGGTGTTGACAGAAGGCATGGTGATAGGAAGGAAGGAGGAAACTTTTTTACATGAAGAATGGGAGATTCCAGAGAGACCATCCAAATCAATCTTACTTGTTAGAAAAATTAGTGCTTCTCTGTAGGTATGTGTTACGGACGGGCTAACTGGGCCTTGGGTTTGCCTGTCCGTAACAACTGGCGAGCCTGCCTACTTCACCTGTGTGTGAGTACCTGAATTGGCCTATGTTTTGTATTTCTGACATGATTGGATTTCGGTTTGGCGCGGGCCAGTCATGTGATTTGTATGCTCGGCGTGCGAATGTGATTTGCTCAGTGATTTCACAATTGCATTCTTTGTATTGCTGATGGTTTTGGATTGATATTGTGTGCTCTGTGACTTAATTGATTTTCTGATTTGCGCAGGGATTTCACAGTTCCGTGCTCTGTATTGTTTGATGATTTTTGAATTGATAGGGTGTGCTATGTGATTCAATTGATTTCCTGATTTGCGCAGTAAGTCCACAGTTACATGCGTTCGATTGTGAGGGGCAATTTTGTGGCTATTATCTGCTCTGTGTTGATTGGATTTTTTGCTGTGCTCCGTGAGTGCACTGTTGCATGCTGTGAATTGTGAGGGATTTATGTGCACTCTGAATGATTTGATTTTCCTTGTGGCTCAGTGAGTTGCTTGCTTTGGGTTGGGCAATACTAGTTGAGTGTGTATGCTCTTGAGGATGTGATTTTCTTATCTGTTCGGTTGATTTCACAATTGCATGCTCGGGAGTGTGTGATAAGTGAACTGCGGTCTCGGACGAGCGGCAAGTAGTATTTTTCATGTTTTGAGTTGGTGGCGCCGACAACTTGCATGCTGGAATTTGCTCGGCTGGTGTACCCCATGTTTGAAGGAAGTGTCTATCGGACGATTGATTGATTTTTTTTTAATACTTTGCTTTGTTCAGTTGCATGCGTTGGATTGTGATGATTTGATTTTTTTTGCTGTGCTCAGTGATTGCGCAGTTGCATGCTGTGAGTTGTGATTGATATTATGTGCACTCTGAATTATATAATTTTCCGCTTGGCTCAGTGAGTCGCAGTGCATGCTTTGGATCGAGCGATAATATTTTGAGTTGATTCTTTGCTTTGTTCAGTAAGTCCACAGTTGTGTGATAAGTGAGCTGTCGTCTCGGACGATCAGCCAGTTGTATCTTTCATGTTTTGAGTTGGTGGCTCCGACAACTTGCATGTTTAAATTTGCTCGGCTGGTGTACCCCATGTTTGAGGGAAGTGTCGGTTGGACGATTGATTGATTTGTTGTGTGTTTTAGGGTGGGGGGTTGTGTTTTGTTTTTGGAATTGGCCATTGGCGCGCTGTTCTGCTTGCTTGGCAAATTTGAATGGTTGTAGGGAATTTGCAGGGCTTTGCACTGAAGAGGTGTAGATTATCAGTGTAGCATTGAATACGTGGATTATATTCTGATAATTCGACATGGAAGAGAAGCCAACCAAGGTTGACCCCTTGGGTCGGGTTGACCCATTTGTTGCGTACAAGGTTGAGGCTGAAAGTCTGGGATTGGAAGGTCTGGAAATGACGAGATATGTGCAAGAACGAGCGAGAGAAGAGAGACAGAGAGAGCGGGAAGAGCGAGAGAAAGAACGAGAGAGGCAAGAGCGCGAGAAAGAACGAGAGAGGCAAGAGCGCGAGAAAGAACTTGAGCGGGAAGAGAAAGAACGTGAGCAGAAGAGAGAGCGGGAAGAGAAAGAACGAGAGAGGCAAGAGCGCGAGAAAGAACGAGAGAGGCAAGAGCGCGAGAAAGAACGAGAGAGGCAAGAGCGCGAGAAAGAACTTGAGCGGGAAGAGAAAGAACGAGAGAGGCAAGAGCGCGAGAAAGAACGAGAGAGGCAAGAGCGCGAGAAAGAACTTGAGCGGGAAGAGAAAGAACGTGAGCAGAAGAGAGAGCGGGAAGAGAAAGAACGAGAGAGGCAAGAGCGCGAGAAAGAACGAGAGAGGCAAGAGCGCGAGAAGGAACGAGAGAGGCAAGAGCGCGAGAAAGAACGTGAGCGGGAAGAGAAAGAACGAGAGAGGCAGTTTGAATTGGAGAAACTAAGAGTGAGCAAGGATGTTGCCTCCACTCCTTCAAAAAAAATTGCGGCAAGTCCAAAATTGCCATACTTTGATGACAAAACGGACGAGATGGATAGCTATCTCTTTCGTTTTGAGAAGTACGCGGGTGCCGTGGGATGGGATAGACGGGATTGGGCTATGCTGCTTCCCTCTCTTTTGAAGGGCAAAGCTCTCAACACCTACCACGAGCTATCGTTGCGAGAGTCGCTCTCGTACGACGAGCTCAAAAAAGCGTTGTTGCGTACCTTCCAGTGCTCCGCAGAGGGTTATCGGTCTCGCTTCCGTGCCTTGAAGCCTCAGCAGGGAGAAAGTATGATGACTTATGTAAGTCATTTGAGGCATCTCTTGGATCGGTGGGTAGACCTGTCGCGGGTCGAGACAACATTGGACGGCCTCATCAATCTGGTCTTGAGGGAGCAGATTCTCGCGTCTTGCTCGCCCAGTTTGGTCACCTTTCTAAAGGAGCGAGAGTACGGGTCGGTGCAAGACTTGGTGGCCGATGCTGAAAGGTATCGGGAGGCTCATCCCTCTCAGTCCATGTCTGCCAAGGCATCTGCTGATGTGTGGTCGGCAGGGGTTGCTACACCCGTTGAGGCACCTGGGTTTTCGCGACCAAACTCCCAAGGGGTGCAGAGGGGTCGAGCATTTTTCCGTCCAGGGCCCCGCAGAGGGCTTTACCGGGAAGGGCGTGCGGACACTGAGCGATCTCAGCCTCCGGATAAGGACGTCGCGTGTTGGTACTGCGGGGAGGCGGGCCATAGGATTCGGGAGTGTCCGGCGAAACCCGCCCCAAGGGGCCAGGTCACGGCATCTTGTGTCGTGGTGCCGTGTGGGGACTCACGGGAATTTGCTTCGTCTGGCAGTGGGGGACAGATGCCTGACGTTAGCTGTGCTATGGCGTTGGAGCATGACGTGCCCAGCTCGTTGCAAATCTGCTCGGGTCAGTTGAACGGACGACCGGTGCAGGTGATGCTTGACTCGGGGTGCTCGACCGTTGGGGTGCGTCGATCTTTTCTGACTCCGGATCAAATCACGGAACGCGTGCTGCGTTGTCGACAGTTCGCAGGTGATATTGTCGAGCTACCAGTCGCACGGGTCAGGTTGGATACTCCGGTGTTCAGGGGTGAGGTTGATGCTTGCGTCATCGAGAATCCCGTGTGTGACGTCATTCTGGGTAGGATTCCGGGAGCTCGGTTCCAATGCGCAGAGCTAGTGGGGGCCATGCAGACAAGGGCACAGGCTCAGGCTGGGGAGAAGCCTTTCCGTCCTCTACTTGCGGCAAAATGTCCTGAAGTAGACATCACCCCTCAGAGGGTGCAGTCACTGCAGAGGTCGGATGTTCCTCTTAATACCCATTTTCATGACTCGACGGGTTGTCACTTGGTGGGTCCCGGGGAGGTGGTGGGCCCGTTGACTCCTTCGTCGTCCAGGGGAGACAAGTGTGTCCTCGCGTTGGTCGAGGGGGCGACGCGCTGTCCGGGGGCAGTGGCGCTGCGCGCAGTAGAGACGAAGGTCGTGGCAGAAGCACGGGGGTACGTTTTTCCCCGCACAGGGGTGCCCGGGGAAATGCTGCCAGACTTAGGGTTGCAGTTCACGGTGGGTGATGAAGGTTCCATCTCTTACCGTTTGAGGGCCGCTGGAATTCGCAGGCGGATATGGGTTCCAGGATGATGCAGGATTGAAGCTACACAAGTTGCAGGAACTTGTTCGGCTTGATGGGGGGGTGGTTGTTACGAATCGAATGTGGCGAATGGTGGTGTGCACGTGGTTAGGTTTTGACTGGGATTATTTTTAGCATGAGTGGGTGACGTAGTGACTGAGGAGTGTTCACGGGTGAGCGAATGATCTGATTGATTGTATATTTGCCGAGTGAAAGCTGGATACGACACTCGAGCGAATGAACCCCAGGGTGACGGGGTTCTTCGGTACAGTACGAGTGACGAGACGCTAGCTGAGGCTCGGAGCTTTACTGGCGGGGGCCGGTGTGAAGACTATTGGCGGGGGCCGATGAGCGCTTGCAGCGAGTGTGTCGGCGGGGGGCCGCTTTAGCGTCTGTAGACTGTGTCGG
>JAWQFJ010000570.1:42500-62500 GCA_034096865.1 Theodoxus fluviatilis
TTCCTGTGATGAGTGAAGCTGCTCAGAATGCTCAAAGTGGGATTTGTGACTGATTTTGAAGTGGCAGGTGATATGAAAGATTTGTCCTTTTGAGAAGGTTGCTGATGAGGTGGCTCTGTATCTAAAAGTAGGCACTCTACATGGATGTCTATTGCACAAATGAATAAAAAAATTAATGCACATTAATTTTTCCATGTATGCTGACAATATTCTTTTGGAGTTGGTCAGGTTCTGTGCATTGAATGTTTGAAACTGCTAGGAGAGCTGGCGAATCCTTGATGCAGCTGTCTGCAAGGCTCTGTGTTGCAAGCAGTGCCTGTCGCAGGGAGCAGTGAGAACTTGCTCTCCATGCCTGTGTGACTTCTCTTACTTGTGCAGTGAGTGACAGTGCAACTAGAATTGCTGCTTTCCCCAGGTGTACTTCCTGTTGCTGAGTGACATGCTGGTGCTGGTGGAGGTGCAGAGGGACGGTCGCTACAGGGTGCTGGAGTCGCCCATCCCTCTGACCAGCATTGCCGCCATTGAGGTCAACGGTCGTCACTGTGAGTTTCTGCCCGTACATTGTTGACATAGCCACCAGAGCCAAGTGACTCAGCCAGCGGGTTTCATGCTGGCTTTCTGTGTAACTCGTTAGAAAAAGGCGGCAGTCAGAAAGAAGCAAAACATAGACAAGAATGTATCTCAGTGGAAATATGTGGACTCTCATTTAAACTTCAACCAGTATCTGTCTACAAGTGTGACTATGCAGGGGAAATGAGGCTGAAGTCGGCATAACAGTTTTTGAGCAAATGCTCATTGCACAAGCAGGTATTGTTTTTCTGAGCTCTTCATTACTGAGAAAAGTTAAGGATTTCCTGTCAGAACACGCTTTTTTCTAGAATATGCATGAATAAATAAATGATAATGTGGTTGAAATATCTCATTTTGTCATTTTTGCAACTTTAGCCTTGTTTTCTCATGCACAGTCACAAATGTTAGATATTTACCACAGAAGTGTATTTTTGATGTTTTCATTCAGGGAATTCTTAACTGAATATGTGAAGGTGTGTGTGTGTGTGTGTGTGTGTGTGTGTGTGTGTGTGTGTGTGTGTGTGTGTGTGTGTGTGTTTTTAGAAGGAGGCAAAGGAATGATAATGACAGAGTATATTCCAGTTTGAAGTGTTGCTTTTTGCATGCTCATGACTGCTGTGAAATGATGGGAGCATGGACTGAGCGTAATGAGTTCTGTAATGGCGCTCTCTTGTTCCAGGCACACAGATGAAGATCCACGTGTGTCATGCACACACCAGCAGCTCCAGCGCTGCCGACAGGGGACCTCTCTCCCTGGGAACATACCAGATGGTGGTGCGCACACCCTCAGGAGAAGAATTTGCTGTCTGGAAGCGGCTGCTTGAACAAAGAGTAGGCGCACTGCATGGGAACTTCAAGAGTTTACCTTCAAGTGGCACCTATGGGTCGGCTCAGACAATCATCTGAGCTCTTTGTTCATCGTGGGAATTGTAAATGGCAGCAGTTTTGGCTCATGCCATTACTTCAATGCCTTGAGAGTGAAGAGCTGTGACAACTCTGCAGCTCTGTACCTAGGCTTCTACAGTTCTCTGTGCATGGAATTGCTCCTCCTTCCACATGTTGATCTCAAAACCACACATGCTGTTCTGGCTCACTTCAGCATTGACATAACAAATCACTTGAAGTCTACCTGTCATCTCCACTGCCTATTTTTATGTCTGGTGTATGATGGATGTAGGTATGGACATTGCTCCTGTATCTTCTGGTGCTCTCATGCTCAATCCTGAGAGTGACAGTTTCCTAACCAAAGGGGAAATAACTTTTGCATGTGAAAACTGTACAAAGCATTTGTTAGAAGTTTGACATGAGTCGTTTGTATACAAGCAACAGCAGGCTGGCATGGGTGCAGAAATGAGCCCATTGCATGGCTCACCGCAGCTTTGCTCTGCTGGTTTGTGGAAGATCTGAGTTATATCATCAGAAATGTTGTGGACTCACAATGAACAGAGGAAGAAACTAGTTAGCTTGGTTTATGTTTCAGAAGATTCTTCAGGGAAGTTTGCTTATAGCAGTTGTAATACCATTATATGAGGATGGATGATTAATGCCCTGGCCCTACAAACTGGATGCAGGCAAACCTTGTGTGTGTGGACTACAGCCAAGGAGAAGGGTGCCTGTGCTGGATATCTGTCTTGAGTTGCTGTGCTCTATCCCAAAACTGGAAAACGATGGAAAGTATTAGCCTGTTACTCTTACATATGTGATGGTGAAGACAATCTCCATGCTTGAAGCTTCAGTGTAGTAGCGCACATGTTTTGCTCTTCAGTATGTTCATCGCTGAGGGCTTTTAACCAAGTTTTATTACATTCAAAAGACAGTTCAAATCAGAAACTTAACAATATGTCTCCTAAGTTATGTGTGTGCAAAACAATGCAATGTGAAACCTTGGCCAGTTCAATGCCTATGTGCAGTGTTTCGTCAGTAGTGTTTCGAATTGACTGGGGACTCAAAGTGTAGCAGCTCCCTGTCAAGAGTTCTTACCAACTGGTGCCATTCTTTTCCAGCAGAATAGTTTTGTCTCCTGCCTTCCCTGCCAGCCTGGCTTACCTGTGTGTATGTGCAATAGGGCTGGAGAGACGGGGGGCCGGGCAGGTGGTGTGGTGAGAGAGATGTCAGAGCAGTTCCCTTGCAGGCAGTGAGGGGTGCATCATAGTGGAGGCAAGGCCTTGCCGTAGCTCCAGTACTGAGAGCAGGCTGCAAAATGCTGTTGGTAATTCCCAAGAGACCAGACGCCATATTGAAAATGTATGTATGACAAGAAAACCACTGCACTCCTGAGGTGTCTCAGAACTTCTCTCAAGGTCTCCACGAATTAGTACCTAGAATTATCCACAACTTGGAGTGTGCGGTGAACTTTCCAGGCTTGTTTCCAAGGAGAAGAGACAAGATGGAGGGAAGAGTTGATCAAGTTCTCTCTGCAAAGGAGCTGCAAGTGTTGGGTTGTGGGCAGGTCCCTTGAAGAGGTCTCAAGCTGGGTCCTTCAATCATGCATACAGGGTAAAAGAGGAACAGAAGTTCTTTCTGCAGTTATCACTTGTCACTTGGCAGTTCATGTGTGGCACATAGGGTGTTTAGTGTGCTCCCATGTTTTATGTTATTTCATTGCATTTTTGTAAATGTTGGTCACCACAGGCATATTTCAGTTTTGTCTGAGTTTTAAGAATGTGAAACATTTTATCATTTTTATTTGCAGTGAGTGTAAAACAAGGGTTTTAACATTCTCAGGGATTCATACCAGAACTGTAGAGTGAGTGTGCAGTTTGCTGCAGTCTTCAGCTCTGATCTTGATCAAGATTTTGCAGAAGCCTTTGTCTTGCCAAGGGTTTTGCCTTGCAGAAGCTGGGTCACTGTGCCACCGCTGCTGAGTGAAGCTGTATTGGAAGTCTTGTCGAGTGTGTAGCACTTAGGGTGGGAAAGAGGAGGGAAGCATGCTATAGCTTGTGTGCGGACACCAGAATCTTTTGCTGAAGATGGATGCTGCAGACAAAACGTGCGCTGCTAATCATTGGAGGTTCAGTATGGGAGTATGTTACATGCACAATTTTGTCCTGTCTGCCTGAATTCTCCAATACTGTACTTTGTGTTATTTTACCACCATTCTCAGTTTTATTATTAATTTTTCCCAGTTTATTATCTGTTTACTTTTCTTGCTTCAGAGTTTTAAAAGGTGCTATTCATCCTCTTTCCTTTTCTCTTCATGAATCTGCACATCTGTGACCTCACAGAAACTAGTCTGGAATGTATTTATTGAATCATGAGCTACACGACTTAGTCATGCATACGTGCATGTATCTTCCCTGTGGATGTGCAAGTGTCTAGAGAAAGTGAATCTTCTGTTGTGCATTGCTTCTGCCAGGGTGGGTGAGCATGTGTATTTGCAAAGTGAGACAGATTGACAGACAGACAAAGAATTGGAATGAGTACAGTTGTGATGAAATAAGGTTATGAGTATGGTTTAGTTGTAGATATTCAGGTAGAATTAGCTCTTTCACTGCTGACTGTACATTTGTCAATGAGTATTTATAAAATCATGTGGTCAGTTATCACTTTTAGCCAGTAACTAGTGGAATTGCAGAAGCATTCCCTTATTTCATCCTGACATTTTTTAACATTTCCCATTACCCACAATGCTTGCATACTAAAGGCATGTTGACATCTTTTATAGTAGCATAGTGCATGTGTGTCTTCTGATTATGTTGCTTTAATCATCTTCTTACTATTGCCCCTGTTTCCGTAATCTGTATTCCTTTGCATGTCGTGCACTGAGAAATGCCATCTTTTGTCAGGAGTTTCTTCACTGTGAGCAAAGAATCAAATGGACTTGTCTCAGTGCTGCTGTGTCATTCCCATATGTACAGATTCACGCAGCACACTTTTCCCATTTTGGACATCCATTCATGGCTGGATCTCACTCTGATGGCGATAGCATGTCTGAAATATGTATGAACTTGCATATAGCAAGATGAATGAGACTGTTCTTCCTGGACGTCATTGTATAGCTGTCTTTCCTCCGCTGTCTGTCCCATCTTGTCTTCCCCTGGCCATGGCTGCCTGTCGGGAAAGGGAATATGGCGGACTCTCGCTTGCCCGCTAGCTAAGCTGAAGGCATCTGCCTTTGCATATGACAGGAGAAAGGGTTCTTTTCATCCTACAGGATGATGCATGAAGTGCTTTTATGTACCTGGTTATCTGATTTGAGTCTCAATTGTTTCTATCATTGGATTTATAAATGAGTACTTTTTAAAATGAGGTTAAACCATAAAGTATTTTGATTCTTGATATTTATACTTTCTTTGTAAACTTGCTCATTTGTTGATCTCTGCCTAGAAGTGGTTAGTGAGTTGACCTCTGGAAACATATCAAGGCATGCTGAGCTGTCAGTGCCATGTTATTATGGATACATGTTCTAATAAACTTGGTACCTTTATGTACATAGTTTGTCATTCTTCATTTGCCTAGCAAAAAAAAAACTAAAAAACTTGAGATTGCATTCTTTGAAGAAAGTCTCAAATGTATCTTGTCTTGAAGGAAAAAGACCCTCCTTGCACTGGTCACAAAATGACATGGTTGAGTTTTCTCTGAGTGAGAGAGAGAGAGCAGTGGGTAGCAAGTTTGCATAACTGATTACAGTGTGTTACTATGTGTTGTAACCTGTGTGCTTGTGAATGAGTATAAAAGTAGAAGGTGAACATCTATGATAAACCTTCCCCTGTGTGTGACTGTGTGAGTGTTGGTACAACATCTATGATAAACCTTCTCCTGTGTGTGACTGTGTGAGTGTTGGTTCAATGTCTATGATGAGCCAAACAACAAACAATTGTCCTAAAAAGAACTTCCTCAACCTTCTGTCATGTTTACAATAACTGATTACATTGTAATGCACTTGATTGCTCTGACATCTTGTGACCACTAAGTTTTGATGTGAGAATGCCCTCAATGGGAAACGTTCCAAAAATATCCATCATGTAGTTAAGGACAGCCAATGATTTTTTTGTGCAGCCTCCAGATAGCAAAGTTTCACTCAAATGTTCGAAAAAGATATTTGTGACGCGTTTTCACGAACTGAGTCTTAACTCGCAAACAGCAAATAGGGGGTGGGGGTGGGGGGGAAATGAAAGGAAGGGACTCCAAAGACGACAGACGTATTTTCTGCCGTTATAGGTTTTAGTAAAAGAAAAACGGGGGATATAATTTATAAAAGTTTCTCATTTACAAAGGTGGGAGAAAAGCTAGAGTCACTGCTTTCTCGCTCGAGGCGCTAAGTGCCCCACTGGCGAACTTAGAGTCCTGAGGCGCGGGAATGCGCTGCAATGCTATGCGGAACGCTCCCGGAGGGGTTGTAATGAGCTGCGTCCCGCAGGTCCCAGAGGGGAGGGGAGCGAGGCTTGTGCGCAGGAAAAAGGCAGCAGTGAATTGCGTTGTGCTGGCGTTTCTCAGTGCCTTTTAATTCGTAGCTGTCCAGCCACAGAGTGCAGTCTCTAAGTTACTGTCACTGTGTTTGCCAACGCACCGTTGACGTGAAGTCCGGGCAGTGGGCAGATGTCTCTCTGACTGACTGGATGGCACCGATTATGGCACAGTCGCCCTGATTGACCGGCACTTAATTAAGCTCACTAAGACCTGAGCTACGTATACAAAATTACTCCTGATATTAATGACCTAATCAAGACACTTTGTTGTAATATATGCAATCATAATGGGGTTTACGATATTGTTTTTGAACGATTTGAAAACAAAACATGCTGATTGAGAGGAGTGTCTCGTCGCCATAGCTGCCAGACATGCGCAATTGAAGTGTAATTGATAACGAGGCTCTGGGAGTTACTTCCCTTGTTTTCGGGTGCAACTTCCCGCGAATCTTTTATAATGCCCAGTAACAAGCACTGTGCTTGGGGACAATGTAAAGCGGATAGTAGATACCCTGAACGCTGTGTTGGCGTCAAATTCATTTCATTTGTGAAACCAGGAAAGAATATGTACCATCTAGATCGTTGCCTTCGCTGGATAAAAGCCTGCAATCGCCCAGCTGACCAGTTGAACGTCAACACAATCACGCAGTACACGTTGTTGTTGTTGTTGTTGGCATCCGTCAGTCTCGTGAGACTATGGAGTGTGCGCCAGGTTTGGTCAGTCCGGGGTTGAGCGGCAGCGTACTCTGTGGCTGTAGAGCCCGATCCTTGAGCCGCATGCTCTGTTGCACTTGTCGCAAGTGAAGTCTTGGCGTGGCTCTGTAGATACTGACGCTATCCTCTGTCACGTACCCTGGTACGTTTCGTAAAAAACCCTGGAACGCAACGTACCCTGGGACGCAACGTACCCTCGGTCCGTTGTTGTAACCTCATTTAGTCGATTCGTTCCCTTTTCTAAACCCTAACCCTACCGCCTAACGCCTGACCAACGTCGACCCAGGTCATACCACCTTTCAAAAGACACGGATGGCATAATAGATTATAACTATTCGAACGTTCTTCTTTTTCTTTTTTCCCCTCCTTGTTTGGGGGGGGTGCGGTGGGGGAGATTGTGGGTGGGTGCCCAGGGTGGTGGTCATGGCTTCTCCAACCCCTTCGGATATGTGGGCTTTTCCTGAAAGTAACTCGGACCCCTCTACACACGTGTCAAATACGTCCATTCACCTGATCTGTCACCAGAGTACGTAGTCCCGTAGTGCTTCCTTCCCTCTCCCTCACCCTTGATCCTCCTGTTTCACCTCCTCCTGTCCCTTTTGTTCCTCCTGCTCTGCTTCTGCACATCCAATGCCTGTTCCCCAGCTTCCTTGCCCCACTCCTTCGCTGTTTCCCCGCCACACTGTCCCCTCTCCTCACTGCCCCTCTCCTCAGTGCCCCTCTCCCTCACTGAACCGCACTCCCTCAGACCTTCCCCCCCCCCCACTGCCCCTCTCCTCAGGACCCCCCTTCCTCACTGCCCCCAACCTCACTGCCCCCCTCCTCACTACCCCCCTCCTTAGTGCCCTTTTCCTCACTACCCCCCTCCTCAGTACCCCTCTCCTGATTGCCCCCCTCCTCACTGCCCCCTCCCCACTGCCCCCCTCCCCACTGCCCCCCTCCTCACTGCCCCCCTTCTCTTCGTCCCCCAACCTTCGTAGCTCCTGAAGAACACTGGTGTCACTGATAAAACGTAAAATTGTTACGAAGCTCTATGGTCAACCTCTCACACAGAAAACAATGAGCAATAAATGGAAGACAATGATTTATTACTGCTTTTGCATTCATCGTTTTCATTAGCTTTTTTTAGGCCGTTACATGGAACCCGAGTCATATCGTTAAAAGTCAAAACAGGAAAAACCAAGATAATCAGAGCTAGAATTTGTGGAACTGAATCATTCTACTTTTCGACCTGATCGATGTCCACAGCTGCAAGGTTGTAGACACTTTTCAATTTAGATCCAGATCTTAATCCTTGTCCTTGCTTCATATTTTTATCAGGGAACCATACCATTGTAATGGCAGAGAGAGACAGAAAAAAATCTTAATCTCGACGGGATTCGAACTCAAGACTTCACCGTCGTTGTTAGAAGTAGCGACTGATGAGTCTGTCCATCATGGTGAGGGCGCCCTCCACCCAGCCCGTCAGATAACCAGGGGATATGTCTGACGAGGCGAAGAAGACGTCCTCAGTGGGGACAGGCCGAAGCATGGCGTTGCCCACCTTGTCCCAGTGGCTGCCCTTCCTCCACAGAGTCCACCCACACCCAGACGGGAAGGCGTCGTAGAAGACCATGGCGCCAGACACAGGATAGGGGATGCTGGAGGCAGCCATGTCTGGCCAAAGAGAGCGAGATTGAATAGAAAGGTTCACTGACTCTAGAGGCCGGACTTCTGCTGCGTGTCTATTTAAGATCAGAAGTGTCACCTTGCATACATGATCTTGTGAAGTTTGACACAAAGCTGTTATTCTATATCAACAGTTACACTTGCTTCCTTGAAAACTTGTGTAGTTTGTTTGACACAGAGCTGTTATTCTATATCAACAGTTTCACTAGTTTCCTTGACAACTTGTGTAGTTTGATACACAGCTGTTATTCTATATCAACAGTTACATCTATACGGAATACCATTTATTTGACACAGAGCTTTTATACGAGATTGGGAGTTATACCTAACAAATGTCGATAACTATGTAGCTTGAAATACCGCTTTTTTCTAGAACAAGTGATACAACTAGCAGAGAGGATGATCTGATTAGCTTGACACAAAGCTGTTTTATAGACCAGAAGCTACACCTAGCAGATATGAAAAATTGTTTATGTGGTCATCGAAACTTTCTCTACATGTAGATGGAAAGTTACATACAGGAGATATCACGTACCGTTTCGTTTGAGATATTTTTCGCGCTGGATACAGTAACACAATTGTATACAGCTACTTATCTACCTACCTGCCGACACGCACACACACCACATGTGCACGCACACACAAACACATGTGATGCGCGCGCATGAGTACACAGGCGTACGTTAATGCACAACTAAACACAGACACACGCATACATCACAGATACACACATATGCATGCTAAAATCAAACACGCTTATGCAAAGTACACGCTTACACACATATGCACACACACAACACACGCACAAGGAAACACTCATACACAAACACAAACCACACACACACGCACACAGACACACACACACATACACACAAACAGAAAAGCAGAGACACACAGAGATACACACACACATACACAAACACATACACACACACATACACATACATAGACTACACACACACATAAACGCGCGCACACACACACAGTCACGTCTATAGACCTTCCACAATCAGCCCAAAACCTCAGGCCTCTATGATCCAAGAATCACGTCCCTACCGAAGACCCGGGCAAAGTCCGCTCTGACCCGCTCAACCATGGCCGTGGTCACTCGGTGGTCTCCAGGCAGAGAGCCAGGAATGGGAGTTCCCTGCCTCTGCAGTCGGCGCCAAGCAGCAACATCTTCTCCATCGGTGTAGCTCACGATAATCACGGAGTTCCCCGTCACAGAGTCGCCAAAATCGTAGCTCGTTCTAAAACGTACAAAAGACAGAAACATGATATAAACAAGGTGATGAAGTCATAAAACGATGAATGAAAATGCGTAATTAAATTCAATCTTCCCTAGGGGCACTTACTCAAATCACCCGTATCTCTTATCCCTCGATGACGTTCTACAAATAGAAACAGTCGTATTTCCGGTGAAAAAAGCAGACCTTTCTTCCATGATTTTGTGATACTTCCTAACCACTCGAGGACGCCAAATCCAGTGCGCTGTACTCGCTGCAGCCCAAGGACACGACAACCACACTCCTCCCGAGGTCCCAAGACACGCTCCTGGAACTGCTTGTGTCCGGGCTGTTTGTCCGAGCACTCCTCTCAGACGTCGGCGTCTCCCCGTGGCAGAGAGGTTTACTGGATGCTCAGTGCAGACATGCAAGTTGTTCAAGATATCATAATTGCTCATTTACATGCCTTTTCCATTTGGATTTTCTCATTTCGACAGTGACTTATTTGAAACATTCGTTGTCAAAGCTGAGCAATCCTAGGAGGGGTCTGAGTTTGTACACTCGTGCGGTGTGTGAGTTATTAAACGTATGTTGAACTAGCATCACCGTATCTAAACATAGTTCCTCAATTCTCGAAGAGGGTATATTTAAGTTAGATCGCAGGAGAGCCTTTTTTACGAGAAAACTATTCAGACATAACAGTCAGATGTAACCATTCAGTCCACAGCATCACCTCTCCAGCAAATCCGTCTTGAGAACTGTGGCGTTTCTGACAGCGGACTCCCAGAAGGCGTGGGGATAGACCAGGGCAAACTTGGAGGCGAACGCCGGAATGACAGCATCCAGACTGTCTCTGACATCCGGGTCCTCCTGGAAGGGCTTCCAGAAGATACGAGAGAGAGCTACGTGCGGAACAGCCAGGATGACCTTCTTGGCGCAGCTCATCACAGCTTGACCCTGCAACGTGGGGGGAAATGTCATGCTATGACGAAAGTAAAAAGGACAGAATTTCTCAATTCCCCCAAATGCACCTTTTCCCCAACGTTTCTACCATTTCAGTGACATTCCTGTGAATACTGGCGATGAAAGAGTCGTGTAATGTAAAACTCCCAAATGTATGACATGGCTTAAAACTCCAAGGGGTAGTTCATTTGTATCCCTCTCCCTGATATCGTATTTGGTTGCAACAAAACGAGTTGCTTTCGGTGTGTTAAACAGAAACTTATGTTGAAATTATCTGTCGGGAGATATTGAGATTATGAGTGAGATTGTGGATAAAATGTTGTATTCTCTTTCCATCTCCACCTCAATAGAAAGCTGCTAAGTGAGATATTCTGTGGGAGAAATCGTACACGTCGGGTACACAACTAGTCTTGCTTGGTACACAGAGAGCATGAGCCACAGCGAAAAAGACCTACCGTTCCTATGGTCACTCCATTCTTAGTCTTGGTCTGTTCAAAGTGTAGCTCGTACCCGCCTTTCGCTCTCCTCTCGATTCCCATCAGTCGGTGATTGTTTTTGTACTCGTGGGAGCTGGAGACACGGAGACAGCAATATAAAGGCTCTAAAAGATTACGCCCTCCGTTTTAGTCATGTGAGTAAAAACTTTGCACTTTAGACCTTTTGTGACCATCGTTTTAATATGGATAAGCAGCAACGTTGCTAATACACAACCGAAATCAAGCGTGAGATAGAAAAGGTTTCAGGAACTCGGGTAGCGCTCAAATTCGAGACCTTCCGGCAAGCATTTACACAATGGAGTGATTTAAGTCTGTAGGTTGTAGCAACAGGGAGAAGTTCAGTTTTGCTGTCATTCAATTTCAGCTGACTAGATGTCATCAATTTTTTTTTCTCTCCAGTCACTGGTGGATTGTGATTAGTTGATAGTATTTTTCTCTCCTATCACTGGTGGATTGTGATTAGTTGACAGTATTCTTCTATCCTGAAGGAATAGACAAGCTGCGTGTAGTACAGTACGTTGTGCTTCTGGAGGACTTGGCTAAGTGGGCGATTGTACATGGTAAAATTATTGGACCAAGACCGAGACTTGGGGCTCGCCGCAGGTCAGCGGCATGGCTTCTGAGGCTTCCGTCCTGATTGACTGATTACACAAACCGCTTCAGTGCTTTTCCGTTAATTTCAAAAAGAGTTCAGTTGGTGGATGAGAGCGTCGTGATCTAGGGTATCAAACGCAGCAGAAAAAAGCAAGCAGAGAAACAATGGACACAGAGCCGGAGTCACGGGCAGTGAGAAGGTCGAAGGTTATTTCCATAAGAGCTGTTTCCAAGCTGAAATAGAGCACAAGGTTGCCATCATGTTGGGTGAGGCTCGATCCACGGAAGAGGATGACCAAAGGGGTTTGAGTTGCAGTTTTTTCATAACTAGCAGCGCAAGATGAATTGTGGTGAGCGGGTCGACGAGCATGCTCTTGCGTGTGTGTGCGTGCGTGCGTGCGTGTGTGTGTGTGTGTGTGTGTGTGTGTGCGCGCGCGTATTTGTGTGCGTGTATGCTTGCGTGGAAGTGTGTATATGTTCAATTGAGTCTGTGTATATGTGTGCGCGCCGTGTGTGGTGTGTGTGGTGGGCTTATTTAGTTGTCTATTTTGCATTAAAGTCCTCAAATTGATAAATTTGTCATCTGTAGGATTAGCAGTCTCTTTTATATTTTAAAAAAAAATTAAACATACATGCGCTGGAAGCTGGCTCTGTCGTAAAGGCTCATCTTTCAATAAAATGATGATTGATGATTGATGATTGATGATTGATGATGATGATGATGATGATGATGATGATGATGATGATGATGATGATGATGATGATGATGATGATGATGACCCTGCTTGCAACTCGTGGTATCGGGCGGCCTCAGACTGAGCTGCAGGACGGCCTTGAAACTCAACACCGACAGCGGGGTATCCAGTCGGCACAATCACAATAATTCTCCATGCTTTCCTGAAAGTGCTTCTCAGTAAGACTGCAAAGAGTTCTACAGCTATGGTACCAACACTTACAGCCAGGAGGTCTTCAGAAATTCCTTGTGCATTGCCTGGGGAACAGCGGAAAGGCCTTCGTGCACGGTCAAGACAGCGTCGTTTGCTGACTCGAAGGAAACAATGTCATGGAGAACGCAAGCAAAGGAGACGTCATGCGTGAACTCCGTAGAGAAGCCGTAGAGCCTCATCATCAAGGCTATGGCTTCCTGTGATGCCCCAGCCAGCTCCAACGCCTCGGTGAAGCTGGATCATGAGAAAAGTGTAGACCATACATTCCTCATTTTAACAGACGATGATTGGCCATTACTGAATTAGTAGAAACTTACGCGCGCGCGCGTGCAAGACAGAGAGAGAGAGAGAACGAACGAACGAAATGATTTTAATGTATAGGCCACCGGCCCATTACATTGGAGACGCGAAGGAACGATCATGAAAAAAAAAATCAATATAAAAAGTCCTTCGAAAACTGGCGACCAGATTCGGCACATGCAACGAGCACGCGTGAGGACGATGAATTTCTCGGAATGTTCATTTTCTGCGTGCAACCCGTGGAGGTTGCTGGCGCGTCGGCGACGTCCTGCTCGTTGTGGGCTTGTTTACGCTGGCGGCATCCCTGTCGCGTTGACGAACAGCTGATCGAGGAGGAAGTACAGGTCGAGTATCTCCGGGTGGACTTGTACGTGCCGACAGGAAGGTCCACTTGTCTGATGCCTCGGGATCGTGCAGGCAATCTGTAGAGGTAGAGGGAAAAGATGGAGCCTCGTCTGTCACTTTGCCCGGATCACAAGCCTCTGCAGTGCTGGTCCCGAATGCGCTCATGCTCCGAGCCATCTCGCTCATCAGCTTCTGCAGGTCCTCCAACGTTGCCTCTTTCCTAGGGGATGGAACCGTGCTAACGGGAGGGTCATCAGGAATGTGTAGTGCCTCTTCTGCAGGGGAATCCTTGTTGGAGGAAGAGGTTGCTGCTTCTTCCATGTCATCACAGCTGGAGGGGTCAGAGGTCACGGGTGGTGGGGTGACGTAATCGGCCGGCACTTGAGAGCGAGTACTTCGTGCATCAGCGTGAGCACAAACAGTTTCTTTCACGACACAATTTCCGACTGAATTTTTTCGCGAAATATGCTCGAAATGTCTCTGCTCACCCTTCTGTCGATGTTCTTCTGCCCGTTGTTGGTCCCGTCGTCTCTGTGCCGGAGTCTTCCTGCGCCAAAAGCCACGCGTATTGCTCGTGAGCAATGGCTGACCGTCGCGCTGTCTGAATCTCAACACAACGACGACACTGTCACCTTCACCGTCCACCTTCCAACTTGTAGGCTCCTCGGTCATCAGCAGGGATGTCAGAAGCGTATCCAGGGCAGCTGGAAGTCCAGCGACTGGCATGGTGCTACTGTTATTTGACGGTAGTGTTAACTGGCCGGAGCGAGACAGGCACGTCCTGCCTGCGCGAGCGCTAGCCGCTGAGTGGAGAGAGAGAGAGAGAGAGAGAGAGAGAGAGAGAGAGAGAGAGAGAGAGAGAGAGAGAGAGAGAGAGAGAGAGAGAGAGAGAGAGACAGACAGACAGAGAGAGAGAGACAGAGAGACAGAGAGAGACAGAGAGATTTGATTGACTGATTGACTTTATTTCGGCCGACGACCCATCATTGATTACATTATGTACATGACTGTGTAAAATATCTGGCATTTTCTTACATAATCAAATAATGTGTAAAATGTATTATGTGTAAATACGTTATGGACAAGTTAGAATTTACGTAAAATGCAAGTCTCACAACTAATAGCTGTACTTCATAAATATCATTAGATTTTTTGCATAAACTTTCTCATACAAGGATCTATACAGTGTTTTGACTTCATAATTCAGTGGATTAGAGATAGGGGTTGTTAGGCATCTCTTAAATATGTACAGCAGTTGATTTCTAATTTGCATTTTAAAATAAGTTGGTCTTTGTCTTGAATGTGTACTTTATATCACACCTATATCATCCTTTTTCCACACGTACATATATTCGCGCATTGGGTTTTTATATAAAGTTTTCATCAGAATAATGTACAGTGTCAATTAATTAATTCAGTAGTTGTGGTTGATGAGCTTCTTCTACCGCCTGGTTGCGCAGTTTCAGAGCATAAAAGATGAACATAGCTACGTCCCTTGTTTTACATACACCACGGCCATTGACCATATATTTCAATGTTGGATGGACAGTCATTCGAGTATACTTTGTTATGTATTTATTTCTAATTTCGTCATATTTATAGCATTTGAACAGAAAATGTTCTTCATTTTCAGTTTCATTTGGGCAAAATGGGCACCTGGTATCTGACACTTGGACATTAGTGTATCGTTTATTTATATTTAGTTCATTTATTCCCAATCTAAATCTGACAAATACATCCCTGAATTTTTATATTTATTTCATTGAGATACTTCTCAGCTATAAGTTTGTCTTTATAAGTCTTGTATATCGAGAATCGTTGACTGCTGCCAAGTTTGGCACACCATTCCTGATAGAAGCAGTCTTGGAGTCTTTGTTTTAGATAGGTTACCCCGCCTGCGGTTCCACCATTCTGCCACACAAAACCATAACCACATTTGTTTAAACATTCTTTTACAGCGTAAGGCCATTTGAATCTTTTTGGTATGTTTGATTTCAGCAACATAAGATAGGCCTGTTTGGGTAACCTGTCAATAGGCATAGCGCTGATTCTCAACCAGAATTTGATTGCTTTCATCGTACTACTTGTTGTGAACTGGGACTATGAGGACTTGTAGTGCTGTGAACTGTGACAGGAAGGATTATGAATGGTGTGAACTATGTCTGTACCAACAAGGATGAACATGTGAGAGTGTGTGTGTGGGGGTGGGGGTGGGGGTGGGGTGGGGGGGGGGGGGGTGCATGCGTTATGCGTTGATGATCGTGTATGTATGCTGTGTGAGTGTGGTGGTTGATGTGCATGGCTGTCTCTTGTTGGTCTTTCCTGTGATTGTGTTGTGATGCAGGGCTTGTACATGTGTTATGGTTGAAGATCGGGTATGTGTGATTGCATGACGATGGTTGTTTGATGTGCATGCTTCTGTCTTTTGTTCCTTCTGTGATTACTTGTTGCGATGTAGAATGGTTCTCTATTAAATTGAATTGCCTAATTGCCTATGATGTAGCGCTATCTTATTGTGTCTTTCACTTTACTATATCTGATGCGCGTGTTCAGTATGTATATTTACTTGAAGTAACATGGTGTTATTACATTTGTTAGAGTAATAAATTATGATCTCCATAACTTGAGCGCTGTGATTGAGTTAATTAATGTTGAACTTCTTGTACGTTTATGTTTTTGTATGTATGTATTATGTTTTTGCCACCAACAAAACAAATTTCCTTGTAAACAATAAGGACAATAAAGTATCTTGTATCTTGTTGTATTCACAGAAAAAGAGTATCTTCCCATTTCTCCATATATTATTTGGAGATCTAGCTTCTACGTTTAAAAATCTTTTACAAGCAAACATGTGCGTCTTTTCCACATTCTCTTGTCTATATAGACCCCAAATTTCTGCACCGTATAATAATGTGGGTTGTATTTGAGCATCAAATAACCTGGAATAAACCTCTGTGTTCATGCTACGAAGACGCCACATTGTTCTCAGGAGTTGCACAATCTTCTGTTTGGCCCTTACTGCGTGATTCTCGAGAGCCCCCTTTATGGACACTTTTGTCGTAAATACAAATCCCAGGTATTTGTAAGCATTCACAACTTCAAAGTTCTTCCCATCTAGCTGCCATCTTTCCCCTTGTGCTAATTGTCCCCCTCGACGAAAAACCATTACCTTAGTTTTATGAGTATTTACAGTAAGACCAAGCTCTTTGGATATGTACTGCAGATTACTAATTTGGCATTGAAGTCCTGCTGGTGTGGTCGACAGCAGTACAATGTCATCAGCAAATACAAGCAAGAATAATTCTGTCAAACCAGAGACCATCTGCACTCCGTGTCTTCCATGCGTCCTCACATAATCTGCTACATTATTGATGAAGAGAGAAAAAATTGTCGCGCTCTCGATTCCGCCTTGCTTCACGCCACCGGAGCACTCAAAGAATTCGGACATGGTCCATTTCCATCGAACACACGCTTGTACTTCGGCATACATTGCTTTCATCATTTTGATTAGCTTTGTGGACAGTTTTGCTTTTGTGAGGATGTTCCAGAGACATGATCGAATCACAGAATCAAAGGCTTTTTGATAGTCCACAAAGGCTACGTACAATTTCCCTCTTCCCCCACCATATACATTTTTGACAGCTAAAGCATACAGTGTAAATATATTATCAATCGTAGAGTGATCCGTCCTAAATCCGATTTGTTCTATACAAACTTGTTCTTATCTTCCGCCCACCTTTGCAGGCGTCTGGTCAAAACAGATGAAAATAGTTTGCTCAGAGTGTTTAGTAATGATATACCTCTGTAGCTCTGTGGGTCAACTTTGTCACCTGATTTAAATATAGGCACTATAAGTGATCGGCTCCAGCTTTTGGGGAAATATTGTTTTTCATACATTGTATTGAACAATAGGGTAAGAAAGGGTGCAAGCTGGTCGTATGCCAGCTTCAGATAGTCTCCAGGTATTTCGTCAATGCCCGCTGCTTTTGCAGTACCAATCCTTCTAATCGCCATCTTTACCTCTTCTGTTGTTATCCGACGATCAAGCTCCTCTTTAGTAATGTCAACCGCATTTCCAGATTCAGGTAAATATTTGGATTGGATCTGGATTGGGCGGAGCAAATATTGGAAGTGAAATTTCCATGTGTCCAAGTCAATATCAGGGTGTTCTGTCTTTCTGCATGTAACACGGCGTATTTGTGACCAGAAATTAGAAGAGTTTCTTATATTTTTACAAGAAACTGGCAAGTATTTCTTTGATACTCTGTCTTTTTGTCTCTAATGATTTTTTAATATTCATTCCTAAGTCGAACATATTCATCCCTCTCTAACTGGTGTAGAGTTTTCCTAATAAAAGACTAAGAGCTTGTTTGCCATTTGCTTAGCTTGGTGACATTCTGTATCGTATCATTTACTTTGAACGCTACTTTATGACGTGCTCACTTTAATGTTGCGTCGCATGCATTCGGCACTGGATAATAACTTTTCCACAATCATTTTTACAGCGTCATCTATGTCGTTGTCTACAATTTCGCTTGCATGCTGCACAGTAGCCTGAAACTCAGCAGTTTGTAGATTTGCTGCAATGTCCTGCACTTTGTCCCTATCCCATATCAATTTGGAGACAGTAGTGCCTTTACAGTTTCTTTTGTTGTTCTTGATTCCGGATCCTATTATTATCTCTATGGGCATGTGACTAGAAACGATGTGATCCCCAACCCAAAATTTCGCAATGTGATCGCTTTCGTCAATAGAAATCATACAGTAATCGATCACACTAGCACCTTGTTGTGAAACGTACGTAAATTTTCCTTCTGTATCACCATGCACACTTCCATTTGCAATGAACATCCGGTGCACTCTGCAAAAGTTAACAAGAGTTTTACCAAAGCTATTAATAGTTGAGTCTTGTGAGTGTCGGCATATTCCTTGTTCATCACTTCCATCCTTACTTGTGACAGGTAAGATTTCATCATTTTCACTGTCATCTACAAGATTCATGTTCCATTTACCCGTCCTTGCATTGAAGTCTCCACATAACAACAGCGTTGCTTTCGGGTAGTTTTCTTGAAGCTCTAGAAACACATCTTCTAGTAGCACTATGTTGCATTTTATCACTTTGTCGTTATAATATGGAGAGTCCATTGGAGGTATGTACACTGCTATCATAATTATTTCTCTATGGTTCATGTTTGGGAATCTTAGGATGACTGTATTATCAACCTTGCATTTCAGTCTTGTAACATTATCCGTAATTGACTTCTTCACTGCTATCATAACACCCCCAGAACGTCTGCCATGGTGCGACAGCTTAAGCGCAGAAGCATGGAATACTAGGTAATCACAAAAGCATATAGAAAAATGAAATGTTTCTGAAGTAAATGTTTCCATCAAACAACAAACATCGAACATCATCAGGTATTTCATAAATTCTTCATCATGAAGTTTAGTCGTTAAGTCGTCCACATTCCAGCTAAGTATCCTAATGTTATAAAGTGATTTACTAGTCTTCACTGGTGGTAACCAGTGTCATCTCTAAAACATCTTTGTGTCGAATGGGGTCGTCGGCCAGACCGTCAGTCAGCGGGGGAGGGAGTTTTCCGCCGTCTCGAAGTCCTTCGAATCTGTCGCAGTCTGCCTTTCCACCCTTCCCTCGGTTTTGATGATGTAGATGCGTGCCAGCTTGCGTCATCTTCACCCTCTCGGTCTGCTTTCTTATCTGCAGGGTTTATGTCTTCACTATTTGTGTTATCATAGGAATCTGTTAATTCTATTTCTGAACAGGCCGATTTCTCAGATGTATTATCAGTTTGTTCACACTGTGTAGCATCGTTGCTCTCTTCTGATCTTTTGTTCTGTGACGTTGACATCACTGTCTCCGTGACCCATCTCCAAATGGATAGTTGGGTCTTTTCACGTGGTTGTGGTTGTCCTGCTGAATCCTTGAAGTTCGTGGGGTTCACTTTTGTCGCAGCTTCGCTGGTTCTTTCACATTGGTCCAAATTTTTTTCTGGGTATTTGTATCATTGATCGGAGTATGCATTAATGGAACACTTCTTGTTTGGTCGGACTCTTGGCTGTTCCTTATTTTTGTTTGCCGTTCATCTTTTTCTAGAGGTTTACGTTGATGAGAGAATCTGTCATTTATTATGTGTTGTTCGTGTTTGCTTGCGGTTTTCTTTGGAGAGTTCTCGCTGTTCTCTCTTCTGTGTCTCACTTCGTTTTGCTTTTTCATTGAGTTCTGTTTGAGGCGCTTGATCGCTCTTCTGGATAAAAAAGAGGTTTGTGTTTTCTCTTCTGTTGATTCTTCTTCTTCTTCTGTGTCTTGTACTGTTGTTCCTCTCGTTTTTTGTTCTCATCCCTCAGATTTGTTCTATATTGTTTTGGTTTTTTCCCGACTGTTCTCTGTTGACGTCGGATTTGTTACTGCACTCCCAGACGTCTGCTCGTCCAGATGATATGTGTGGGTTTTCTTTATAATTGTCTTCTTTCGAAATGTTGCCCTGAATGTTTCTTCTTGACCTGATATCCTTATTCCTTTTCTACGGAGTGACTGTCTACCCTGTTGTAACAGCAGCAGCTTGTCTGTCCATGTCAGAAAGGTCACCAAGACAGGGCGAGGTTTATCTGTTTGATTTCCTTTTGTGTTTCCTAGTCTTTGCACGCTTGCTATTGCTCGTTCAGACCATGTCACGTCAGGTAAAGCCTCTCGCACTAGGTTCAGCACGAGCTGAATACATTCCCAGTACGATTCTCCCCTCCTTTCTG
>JAWQFJ010000570.1:67500-82500 GCA_034096865.1 Theodoxus fluviatilis
CGATTTATCTCTCAACTCAGACGATTCCAACTGTCTGTTCCGCTCTCCCTTGGCTGGAAACCAGTATATATAGCAAAGCGCAACCTAGGATCCTCTGACGAGCGTACCTTATCTAACCGATCAAGATAACCCGGGGTTAGGGGATAAATCGAGTGTTAGAAAAATAAATCGCCGTTCTGGATACGGGCCCTGCTGGGATCTTTGTTACTTCATATACATGTAGACCTTGTACAAAGGGTGAGGGCTAATGCAACCTTGGTTACTAGATACATAAAAAAATTGCAATGCCTGTCACCATATGCATTTTAACAAAATTTTGGACGCCCGAGTCCTCAGTGTGTTGTATTCTTCAGAGGTATGGGCTTTGTACAATGGTCACGTAATTGAAAATGTACACAATTAAGCACTGAAGAGATTCCTTAATTTGTACAAGGCACCAAATCGAATTATATAAGGGGAAATTGGTAGATACCTGGTCTATGTAAATGATATCATTCGCTGAGCGAGGTACTGGTTAAGGTTACTCCGCATGGGCTCCTCTCGATACCAGTTATGATATACAGAATGCAGATGACCTCGAACCAAGAGAACTGGGCACACCATAATAAGGATTTATTGTATGAATATGGTTTTGAGCGCTTTTTGATTAGCCAAACTGTGAGCAATGACAGGGACTTTATCAAGGAACTGAAGAGGTACTTGACCTTTGAACTTTGTAATGACTGGACACAAGCTTTGTTAGGCAGTGCTAGGTATTCTTTTTATTGTCAGAAAAAAACTCAGATGGAGAAAAAAGTATCTTTTTGCACTTGATAAAAAGCCATTTCGCCATGTGTACATTCAATTCCGCTCTAGATTCAGTGAACTATACCCTCACAAATTCCGTTTCAACCGAGACTCCCCAGATTCTTTGTTTGTTTGTCCAGCTTGTATAGATGGATTTGATTGCGAATTTCATATGCTCAATGTCTGTCCAATTTATGAAGGTCCTAGGCAGAAGTACTTATACAACATTATCGGCTTTTAAAATGTAGGAAACTTAGCTTCCGGTAGCGGCCATTATTATGCTTTAAAGAGAAGGCGGAAAGCCATGGACATTGTAACTGCGGATGAGTTAATAATAATAATAATACAGACTACTTATACGCTCATATCTTCCCTAGTAGGCAAGCTCATGGCGTTTACAATGAAAGTCTACATTCATACAAAGCATTCCCACACTCGCACACTGTACAGTTGAAACAAAAAAAGAGATAAATATAATACAACTACTTAACCTAGCAAGCAATACACAAAAACACGAAACATTAAAGAAGCGCCTTGTGAGGCACCTCACTGATCGTTAGGAAAGACTGACCGGAACAGGTGTGCTTTAAGGGAGGTTTTGAACTGGGACATGGAGTCAGAGTGACGGACAGGGAAAGGTAGGCTATTCCACTTTACAGGGCCGATATAAGAAAAAGCTCGCTGTCCTTGGGTTTTCTTTTTGCGACGGGGGACAATTAACGTTTTGGTGTCAGCAGCTGAACGGTTATTTCTAGCGGGGGTGTAGACAGTGAGAATTTCTCTGAGTGCGTGTGGTGCAGTTTGAATGAAGAAGCTGAAACACATAGTGGCTAGTTTATACTCTATCCTCTGAGCGACGGGGAGCCAATGCAGTGCACGAAGGAGTTTGGATGTGGGAGTTCTCTTGGGACTTCTAAAAACTAATCTAGCAGCGGCATTTTGGACTTTTTGCAGTTTGTTTAGCAGAGTGTCAGGAATGCCGGCAAGAAGAGAATTTCCATAATCAAGACGGGACAGAACAAGGGAAGTGACAAGGGTTTGAGTGGCCTGTTGTGAAAGATAGTGACGAATAGTGCTAATCTTCCTTAACTCGTAATAAGCTAACTGGCAAACTTTGTTCACATGAACTCTCATAGAAAGATCATCATCGAACATGACACCTAAGTTTCTAACAGACTCTGAGAATTGTATCTCACTCTGACCTATAGTTAGTTTCAGTGCCTGATCAAATTTGCCTCTACCGCCAACCAGGAGAGCTTTGGTCTTTGAATCATTAAGTTTGAGTTTGTTCTGTGTCATCCACTGTTTCACATCAGAAATACAAAGTTCACTTGCAGAGAGAAGAGGTTGGATTTGACTGGGATGAGTGGAGTTGTAGAGTTGCGTGTCATCAGCAAATTCACTGTGAGAGAACAAATGACTGTCAATTACGTTAGGAAGTGGTTGGGTGTACAATAGAAACAGCAGAGGACCCAGAACCGAGCCCTGTGGGACTCCGTATTTTAGCGGGGCAGGATCAGAAGCAATACCCTGGATCAAAACAGTCTGCGTACGTTCTGAGATATATGATTTCAGGAAGGAGAGTGCTGTGTTGTCAATGCCAAAAACATGTCTTAGACGGGAGAGAAGAATTTCATGATCTATTGTGTCAAACGCAGCACTCAAATCTAACAACGTGAGAAGGGAAACTTTGGAATCTTCCGCTGCGACAAGGAGGTCGTTTAGAACACGGAGCAGAGCTGTTTCGGTGGAATGGTGAGCACGGTACGCAGACTGAAAACGAGCCAAAAGATCATACTTGGACACGTGCTCAAACAACTGCTGCAAAGCTAATTTCTCTAACAGTTTTGAAAGAAAGGAAAGGTTGGAGACTGGCCTGTAATTGCTAAGCTTGTCTGGATCCAGGTCTTGCTTCTTCAGAAGTGGCTTGACTAAAGCTTGTTTGAAAACACTGGGGAAGGTGCCAGACTGGAAGCATTCATTGATCATCTGTGTCAGAACAGGCAGAACGTCATCAATGCACTCAAGTAAGAGGGATGTGGGAATAGGGTCAAGGTCACAGGAGGTAAGGGGCCATGCTACGGATGGGCTTAAGGACCACACTAGCCTCAACCGAGCTGAACTGAAGGAGGGGAGTACCACTGAAGGATACTGGGTCTTCGCTAGCACTTGTACCAGCAGACATGTCAACGTTGCTTCGTATGTCAGACACCTTGGACACAAAGAAGTCACAAAACTTCTGAGGTAGTGATGACAGTGGGGAGGAAGGGAGGGCGGTACAACGGGTCTTGTTCATGAGTGTGTTTGTGATGGAAAACAACTGCCTACAAGTGGTAGACTCAACTATCTTTGCGTTGAAATACACTGTCTTAGCCTTATCTACGAGACGATTGATCTTGTGTTTGAAGGAGCTGAACAGTTCTTTGTGAACGGCTAACCCAGAACACAGCCACTGTCGCTCAGCTTGACGCTTTTTCTGCTTCAAAGCTCGGAGTTCGGAAGCGACTGCGCTATACCACGGAGTGGATCGACGTTGAGGGACCTTGCGCTGCGTTGTGAAAGGCCGGAGGCCTAACAAATAAATCAGTTCGTCCGTTTTCTCACAAGCGCGCGCGCACACGCACGCACACATACACACATGCATAGGCTCCAGATCATGGTTACCCTGACTCGTGCGTAGTTTCTCTGGTTGTTATATAGGCCAAATGTGAATTTATTGAGCGTCTAAAATCAGATTAAAACCCTATTATTTCTTTATCAATCGATGACAGTCTGCAAACGTTGCGCTGAACATTTCTCTTTTAACGGCTGTCTCCCTTTCAGAAATCCGGACCGAAAATCAAGAGGCAAACATGGCAGTCAACAGAGCACTGGTAAGCCCAGCTAGGTTCCGGGTCGCTGAACCAGTCCTCTTGCGCCAAGTTCAGGACTTCCTGCCTATCCTCCTCGCTTTCTGCTGATATGGATCTTGAATAATTACTTACCTGCAGTATCTCTTAAAGAAAATATACCCTTTATTGTTGTTTGGGTGTAGGCTAAAAGAGTGATACAGGCAGATACAGGATGGGGGTGGACAGGGTTGGGATGGGGGTGGACAGGGTAAGGGTGGGGTTTGGCAGGGTAGGGGTGGGGGTTGGCAGGGTAGAGGTAGGGGTGGGGGGGCAGGATAGGGGTAGGGGTCTGGATGGGGATGTAGGTGGGCAGGGTAGGGTAGGGATGGGCAGGGTAGAGGTAGGGGTGGGGTGGGCCGGGTAGGGGCAGCTAGGGGTGGGGGTGGGCAGGGTGGAGGTGGGCAGTGTAGAGGTGGGGGTGGGCATGGTGGGGGTTGGCAGGGTAGGGGTAGGGGTTAGGATGGGTGGGGTAGGGGTAAGGGTGGGGATGGGCAGGGTAGGGGTAAGGGTGGGGATAGAGGTGGGCAGGGTAGAGGTAGGGGTAGGGTTGGGCAGGGTAGAGGTAGGGGTGGGGTGAGCAGGGTAGAGGTAGATGTGGGGATGGGCAGGGTAGAGGTAGGGGTGAGGGTTAGCAGAGTAGGGGTGGGGATTGGCAGGGTAGAGGTGAGGGTGGGTAGAGTAGAGGTAGGGGTGGGGATAGGCAGGGTAGAGGTAGAGGTAGGGGTGAGGGTTAGCAGTTTAGGAGTGGGGGTTGGCAGGGTAGAGGTGTCGGTTGGGCAGGGTAGAGGTAGGGGTGGTGATGAGCAGGGTAGAGGTAGGGGTGAGGGTTAGCAGGGTAGGGGTGGGGGTGGGCAGGGTAGAGGTAGGGGGTGGGGGTAGGCAGGGTAATGGTGGGGTAGGCAGGGTAGGGGTGGGAATGGAAGTGGGCAGGGTAGAGGTAGGGATGGGGGTGGGCAGGGTAGGGGTGGGGGTGGGGGTGGGCAGGGTAGGGGTGGGGGTGGGCAGGGTAGGGGTGGTTGTGGGCAGGGTACAGATGGGATGGGCAGGGTAGAGGTAGGGGGTGGGGGTGGGCAGGGTAGAGATAAGGGTGGGGGTGGGCAGAGTAGAGGTAGGGGTGGGGGTGAGCACGGTACGGATGGGATGGGCAGGGTAGAGATAGGGGTGGTCAGGGTGGGAGTGGGCAGGGTAGGGGTGGGGATGGGCAGGGTAGGGGTAGGGATGGGGGTGGGAAGGGTAGGGGTGGGGGTGGGCAGGGTAGAGGTAGTGGTTGGGGTGGGCAGGGTAGAGGTGAGCAGGGTAGGGGTGAGGATGGACAGGGTAGGGGTGGGCAGGATGTGGATGGGGGTGGATATATGGGTGGGCAGGGTAGGGGTGGGCAGGGTAGGGGTGGGGATGGGGATGGACAGGGTAGGGGTAGGAGTGGGGGTGGGCAGGGTAATGATGGGGGTGGGCAGGGTAGGGGTAGGTGTGGGGTCGGCACTGTAGGGGTGGGGGTGGGCAGGGTGGAGGTAGGGGTGGGCAGGGTAGGGGTGGGTGTGGGCAGGGTGGGGGTGGCAGGGTAGGGGTGGGGGTGGGCAGGATAGGGGATGGGAATGGGCAGGGTAGAGGTATGAGTGCGGTTGGGCAGGGTAGGGATGGGGGTGGGCAAGGTAGGGGTAGGAGTGGGGGTGGGCAGGGTAGGGGTAGGAGTGGGGGTGGGCAGAGTAGGGGTGGGGATGGGCAGGGTAGGGGTGGGGTGGGGGTGGGCAGGGTATGGGTGGGCAGGGTTGGGGTGGGGATGGGCAGGGTAGTGGTGGGGGTGGGCAGGGTAGGGGTAATGATGGGGATGGGGGTGGGCAAGGTAGGGGTAGGAGTGGGGGTGGGCAGGGTAGGGGTAGGAGTGGGGTGGGCAGAGTAGGGGTGGGGATGGGCAGGGTAGGGGTGATGATGGGGATGGGCAGGGTAGGGGTGGGCAGGGTGGGGGTGGGGATGGGCTGGTTAGGGGTGGGGATGAAGGGATGGAAGCGGGATTAGCAAATTTTATCTCCCCCAAGGAGGCTATGTTTTACCCTCTGTTAGTCTAGTCTAGTCTGTTGACACACAAATACACACACACTCACACACACACACACACGCACATGAACGTACGCACTAACGTTCACGCACACGCTCACACACACACGCATGCACGCACTCACACACACACAGACACACACACACACACACACACACACACACACACACACACACACACACACACACACACACACACACACACACATCGCTTCACTGTTCTTATTTTCTCTCCAATTTTCATTCATCAACTACGAAACTTTTTTTAATTCAAGAAAACAGTAAATTTACATTGCATACTTCAGTGTCATTGCAAAAATCGATGTAACACACAGCAAATGATGGTCATCGAAACATAGCCACGGTGCTTTAGACTCGACTACGCTCCACAGTCGCAGGAAATCTGTTATACGTCATCAAGTGCCACCGGCCGCGAGACGCCGTGTGAGTATGCAGTATGAAAGTCTTTTCTTCGGGAGGGGGCCGCCATTGCGGAGGGCCGCTATTGCGGGGGGCCGCTATTGCAGATTTTTTTGGTCAAAAGTTCTTAAGGCCATTTTGATTCTTTTGTCCTAAAACGCCTAAAAAACCATAACATTTTGGTTACTAACGGGTGAAGCTTTATATTCTAACTCCATCCCACGTTTGACTCTCAACGGGTGGTCCCTACGCCCTAACTCCAGGGCCCGACGCTGATGTTGGACACAAACGTGACAAAAAGTAACGCGTCCGGGTTTAGATGAAACTCCCCGGATAGGCTAAGTCAGTCAGGCGGGGTGGCGGGTGCGGCCTAGGCTGAGCGCTATCGGTAAAACCCGATCAAAAAATTTTGGGGGAAATTTTTTTGAGAAAAAAAAACTAAAAAATGTCTAAGTTTTTTCAAAACAAAGTAACAAAAATGGGTGTGTTTTTTTTGCGTTTTAGGACAAAAGAATCAAAATGGCCTTAAGAACTTTTGACCAAAAAAAATCCCGCAATAGCGGCCCCCCGCAATAGCGGCCCTCCGCAATAGAGAGCCGACCCCCTTTTCTTCATACTCGCGCGTCGATGTCTAGAATGGGGCCAGCAGTTTTCTATGACAAGTGTGGATAACATTGAGAATATATCTATGAAAAGCTACATCTACATCTATTTTCCTGCAACCCCAACTTGAGAGGGAGGAGCATGACCACACCACTGATGGCAAACCCATGGGAAACACAACCGCCAGGGTCAGAGACAAGGGAAACACCTCGGCTTTGGGTCACGGGTAGCCTCACGCTTTGCCTCTATCACGGAACGGTACCACTTCGCCCATTCGCTGTCAAAACGACTGTAGTGGTCGGACCGGCAGCAACTGAACTTATCTGAGAGATGGCCAGCGGATTATACTGTCGACAGATGACCCACGCCAGACACAGTTCCTGTTTCAGATTCATCAACACTCGAGGACATAAATGGCCGGAACCCGTGACTGAGCAGTCTAAAGTCCAATGCAGCTAGTGCGGACTGGCACACCACGTCATTAAGTGTCAGTTTCCAGCAGTGCTATCGGTTTCATGACCTGGATTCAACTCGCATCTCTTAACGCCTCAACCTGTGCTCCAGTTCTTCAAAGTGCGCAGATCGGGGATGAACTGTGTAAACGAAATTTCGACCAGCTTTTTGGAAATACGAGGCATTTCTAGTTCCAGAGGAGTTATCATGGTGAATGTTCACACTAGTTAATCAGAAATGCAACAGTGGGTGGTATAGAGGCATTCTGTAAACCCGAGTCAGTAGTATTGACTCTGGCACAGTTCGCAATGAATGCGTAATAGGCTTGACCCTTGGCATTACAGCCTTGCGCCAAAAATAGTTCGTTCTGATACTATTTTTCTCTCCACTTTTTACAGAAATCATTCAGATGTAAAAACTTGGTTCCATTTCAACACAAACATTTTATTGTATCGAATGAACGCTTGGTTGTTGTCTCAACAAGAGTAAGTTAAGAGTTTTGTGCGAAATAGTCTTAGAACTACTTTAACGGCGTATGTCAGGGAGCACATCGGCTATCCCACAAGCCTCTCGTGTGACCTCCGCTTGCATAAATTGGCCAAAAACCTTCCATCACGTGATGTGAACTGTGCTAGAGATACTTTTGCCGGTAGGCGAAATCTCTAGTTTACTAGAATGGTATAGAGGTTGCAATAAATTGAATCACTACGATTTACATTCATGGACCAAATAATTTCTTAAGTCAACACCAGTCTTGATAATGCTCGTGATAATGACCACTGCCACCCTCAATCATCATCACAATAAAATATCATTATCATTATGAAGTTGATAACAATGACGATAACAACAGGTGGGCAGGGTAGAGGAAGGGGTGGGGTTGGGCAGGGTAGAGGTAGGGGTGGGGTTGGGCAGGGTAGAGGTAGGGGTGGGGATGGGCAGGGTAGAGGTAGGGGTGGGGTTGGGCAGGGTAGAGGTAGGGGTGGAAATGGAGGTGGGCAGGGTAGAGGTAGGGGTGGGGTTGGGCAGGGTAGAGGTAGGGGTGGAGATGGAGGTGGGCAGGGTAGAGGTAGGGGTGGGGTTGGGCAGGGTAGAGGTAGGGGTGGGAGGTTAGGGTGGAGGTGGGAAGGGTAGAGGTAGGGGTGGGGTTGGGCAGGGTAGAGGTAGGGGTGGGGTTGGGCAGGGTAGAGGTAGGGGTGGGGTTGGGCAGGGTAGAGGTAGGGGTGGGGTTGGGCAGGGTAGAGGTAGGGGTGGGGTTGGGCAGGATAGAGGTAGGGGTGGGATTGGGCAGGGTAGAGGTAGGGGTGGGGTTGGGCAGGGTAGAGGTAGGGGTGGAGTTGGGCAGGGTAGGGGTAGGGGTGAGGTTGGGCAGGGTAGAGGTAGGGGTGGGGTTGGGCAGGGTAGAGGTAGGGGTGGAGATGGAGGTGGGCAGGGTAGAGGTAGGGGTGGGGTTGGGCAGGGTATGGGTAGGGGTGGAGTTGGGCAGGGTAGGGGTAGGGATGGGGTTGGGCAGGGTAGAGGTAGGGGTGGAGGTGGGCAGGGTAGAGGTAGGGGTGAGTAATGTATTCACCACCACGTGCGACAAGCAGGTGAGAATTTCAAAACGTGGTGCTAATATCCCGGACATTTTTATAAAGCACTAATCTAAAGTTGTCATTTATAGTCACGAAGAGATTTTATTCCTCATGCTTGACCTAGAAGTATTTATATCCGAATGACGTCATTACCGGCAGACAACTGCCGGCATCTGATTGGACGTTTCGCCTGTCTCCCGGATCCGGATTTTCTTCACGCATTGCAGATGATATGAGGCGTTACCAGGGGATAGAGCTAGTGGCGGAAATAGCAGCTCTTTATCGAGGGCCGCTGAACTACATGTATATGTAAATGAGATAGCGGGAAAAATTGCAAACATTATCCCCATGACTCCTAGTGAACGACCTGCTAGCTCATTCATGCTCAATCGCTTAAATGCAGTTTGTCATGCAATTCTCCTCAGCGGAGGAAAAACTTTTACAAGATTGCGTAGTGCTCCTAATAGAAATGTGGACAAGCTTGATATCCCATGTAATTTTGTCACGACATGGATTGTGGGAGCAGCAAGGAGTGACTTCCTTTATGGAACGATTTGCAGTTTTTTAAAGTACAAGTAAAGGTGTTTTTGGGTGTGTGTTATTTCCCAGCGACTCATATCTAGAGATGAAACTGCTTTGTGATTAACCCCCTGATCATCGGACCACTTGATCAAGCCGCCACAAAGACGATTTAGACTTGCGACGAATGAAAATGCTTTCGTAAGATTGCCAAGCAAGGAGGGAGAAGCTGCATGGTTGCAGAGGCCATGTCACTACTGCTGCTGTTGTCACTACTGCTGCTGTTGTCACTACTGCTGCTGTTGTCACTACTGCTGCTGTTGTCACTACTGCTGCTGTTGTCACTACAGCTACTGTTGTCACTACTGCTGCTGTTGTCACTACTGCTGCTGTTGTCACTACTGCTGCTGTTGTCACTACTGCTGCTGTTGTCACTACTGCTACTGTTGTCACTACTGCTGCTGTTGTCACTACTGCTGCTGTTGTCACTACTGCTGCTGTTGTCACTACTGCTGCTGTTGTCACTACTGCTGCTGTTGTCACTACTGCTGCTGTTGTCACTACTGCTGCTGTTGTCACTACTGCTGCTGTTGTCACTACTGCTGCTGTTGTCACTACTGCTGCTGTTGTCACTACTGCTGCTGTTGTCACTACTGCTGCTGTTGTCACTACTGCTGCTGTTGTCACTACTGCTGCTGTTGTCACTACTGCTGCTGTTGTCACTACTGCTACTGTTGTCACTACTGCTGCTGTTGTCACTACTGCTGCTGTTGTCACTACTGCTGCTGTTGTCACTACTGCTGCTGTTGTCACTACTGCTGCTGTCACTACTGCTGCTGTTGTCACTACTGCTGCTGTTGTCACTACTGCTGTTGTCACTACTGCTGCTGTTGTCACTACTGCTGCTGTTGTCACTACTGCTGCTGTTGTCACTACTGCTGCTGTTGTCACTACTGCTACTGTTGTCACTACTGCTGTTGTCACTACTGCTGCTGTTGTCACTACTGCTGCTGTTGTCACTACTGCTACTGTTGTCACTACTGCTGCTGTTGTCACTACTGCTGCTGTTGTCACTACTGCTGCTGTTGTCACTACTGCTGCTGCTGTCACTACTGCTGCTGTTGTCACTACTACTGCCGTTGTCACTACTGCTGCTGTTGTCACTACTGCTGCTGTTGTCACTACTGCTGCTGCTGTCACTACTGCTGCTGCTGTCACTACTACTGCTGTTGTCACTACTACTGCTGTTGTCACTACTGCTGCTGTTGTCACTACTGCTGCTGTTGTCACTACTGCTGCTGCTGTCACTACTGCTGCTGTTGTCACTACTGCTGCTGCTGTCACTACTGCTGCTGTTGTCACTACTGCTGCTGTTGTCACTACTGCTACTGTTGTCACTACTGCTGCTGTCACTACTGCTGCTGTTGTCACTACTGCTGTTGTCACTACTGCTGCTGTTGTCACTACTGCTGCTGTTGTCACTACTGCTGCTGTTGTCACTACTGCTGCTGTTGTCACTACTGCTGCTGTTGTCACTACTGCTGTTGTCACTACTGCTACTGTTGTCACTACTGCTGCTGTTGTCACTACTGCTGCTGTTGTCACTACTGCTGTTGTCACTACTGCTGCTGTTGTCACTACTGCTGCTGTTGTCACTACTGCTACTGTTGTCACTACTGCTGCTGTTGTCACTACTGCTGCTGTTGTCACTACTGCTGCTGTTGTCACTACTGCTGCTGTTGTCACTACTGCTGCTGTTGTCACTACTGCTGCTGTTGTCACTACTGCTGCTGTTGTCACTACTGCTGCTGTCACTACTGCTGTTGTTGTCACTACTACTGTTGTCACTACTGCTGCTGTTGTCACTACTGCTGCTGTTGTCACTACTGCTGTTGTCACTACTGCTGCTGTTGTCACTACTGCTACTGTTGTCACTACTGCTGCTGTTGTCACTACTGCTGCTGTCACTACTGCTGTTGTTGTCACTACTGCTACTGTTGTCACTACTGCTGCTGTTGTCACTACTGCTGCTGTTGTCACTACTGCTACTGTTGTCACTACTGCTGCTGTTGTCACTACTGCTGCTGTTGTCACTACTGCTGCTGTTGTCACTACTGCTGCTGTTGTCACTACTGCTACTGTTGTCACTACTGCTGCTGTTGTCACTACTGCTGTTGTCACTACTGCTACTGTTGTCACTACTGCTGTTGTCACTACTGCTGTTGTCACTACTGCTACTGTTGTCACTACTGCTACTGTTGTCACTACTGCTGTTGTCACTACTGCTACTGTTGTCACTACTGCTGTTGTCACTACTGCTGTTGTCACTACTGCTACTGTTGTCACTACTGCTGTTGTCACTACTGCTGTTGTCACTACTGCTGTTGTCACTACTGCTGTTGTCACTACTGCTACTGTTGTCACTACTGCTGCTGTTGTCACTACTGCTGTTGTCACTACTGCTACTGTTGTCACTACTGCTGTTGTCACTACTGCTGTTGTCACTACTGCTACTGTTGTCACTACTGCTACTGTTGTCACTACTGCTACTGTTGTCACTACTGCTGCTGTTGTCACTACTACTGCTGTTGTCACTACTGCTGCTGTTGTCACTACTGCTGCTGTCACTACTGCTGTTGTCACTACTGCTGCTGTCACTACTGCTGTTGTCACTACTGCTGTTGTCACTACTGCTGCTGTCACTACTGCTGTTGTCACTACTGCTGCTGTTGTCACTACTGCTGCTGTCACTACTGCTGTTGTCACTACTGCTGCTGTTGTCACTACTGCTGTTGTCACTACTGCTGCTGTTGTCACTACTGCTGCTGTTGTCACTACTGCTGCTGTTGTCACTACTGCTGTTGTCACTACTGCTGCTGTTGTCACTACTGCTACTGTTGTCACTACTGCTGCTGTTGTCACTACTGCTGCTGTTGTCACTACTGCTACTGTTGTCACTACTGCTGCTGTTGTCACTACTGCTGCTGTTGTCACTACTGCTGCTGTTGTCACTACTGCTGTTGTCACTACTGCTGCTGTTGTCACTACTGCTACTGTTGTCACTACTGCTGCTGTTGTCACTACTGCTGCTGTTGTCACTACTGCTACTGTTGTCACTACTGCTGCTGTTGTCACTACTGCTGTTGTCACTACTGCTGCTGTTGTCACTACTGCTGCTGTCACTACTGCTGTTGTCACTACTGCTGCTGTTGTCACTACTGCTGTTGTCACTACTGCTGCTGTTGTCACTACTGCTGCTGTTGTCACTACTGCTGCTGTTGTCACTACTGCTGTTGTCACTACTGCTGCTGTTGTCACTACTGCTGCTGTTGTCACTACTGCTGCTGTCACTACTGCTGCTGTTGTCACTACTGCTGCTGTTGTCACTACTGCTACTGTTGTCACTACTGCTACTGTTGTCACTACTGCTGCTGTTGTCACTACTGCTGTTGTCACTACTGCTGCTGTTGTCACTACTGCTACTGTTGTCACTACTGCTGCTGTTGTCACTACTGCTGTTGTCACTACTGCTGCTGTTGTCACTACTGCTGCTGTTGTCACTACTGCTGTTGTCACTACTGCTGCTGTTGTCACTACTGCTGCTGTTGTCACTACTGCTGCTGTTGTCACTACTGCTGTTGTCACTACTGCTGCTGTTGTCACTACTGCTGCTGTTGTCACTACTGCTGCTGTTGTCACTACTGCTGTTGTTGTCACTACTGCTGCTGTTGTCACTACTGCTGTTGTCACTACTGCTGTTGTCACTACTGCTGCTGTTGTCACTACTGCTGCTGTTGTCACTACTGCTGCTGTTGTCACTACTGCTGCTGTTGTCACTACTGCTGCTGTTGTCACTACTGCTACTGTTGTCACTACTGCTGCTGTTGTCACTACTGCTGCTGTTGTCACTACTGCTACTGTTGTCACTACTGCTGCTGTTGTCACTACTGCTGCTGTTGTCACTACTGCTGCTGTTGTCACTACTGCTGCTGTTGTCACTACTGCTGCTGTTGTCACTACTGCTGCTGTTGTCACTACTGCTGCTGTTGTCACTACTGCTACTGTTGTCACTACTGCTACTGTTGTCACTACTGCTGTTGTCACTACTGCTGTTGTCACTACTGCTGTTGTCACTACTGCTGCTGTTGTCACTACTGCTGTTGTTGTCACTACTGCTGCTGTTGTCACTACTGCTACTGTTGTCACTACTGCTGCTGCTGTCACTACTGCTGCTGTTGTCACTACTGCTGCTGTTGTCACTACTGCTGCTGTTGTCACTACTGCTACTGTTGTCACTACTGCTACTGTTGTCACTACTGCTGCTGTCACTACTGCTGTTGTTGTCACTACTACTGTTGTCAGTACTGCTGCTGTTGTCACTACTGCTGCTGTTGTCACTACTGCTGCTGTTGTCACTACTGCTACTGTTGTCAGTACTGCTACTGTTGTCACTACTGCTGCTGTTGTCACTACTGCTGCTGTTGTCACTACTGCTGCTGTTGTCACTACTGCTGTTGTCACTACTGCTGCTGTCACTACTGCTGTTGTCACTACTGCTACTGTTGTCACTACTGCTGCTGTTGTCACTACTGCTGTTGTCACTACTGCTACTGTTGTCACTACTGCTGTTGTCACTACTGCTGTTGTCACTACTGCTACTGTTGTCACTACTGCTACTGTTGTCACTACTGCTACTGTTGTCACTACTGCTGCTGTTGTCACTACTGCTGCTGTTGTCACTACTGCTGCTGTTGTCACTACTGCTGCTGTTGTCACTACTGCTGTTGTCACTACTGCTGCTGTCACTACTGCTGTTGTCACTACTGCTGTTGTCACTACTGCTGCTGTCACTACTGCTGTTGTCACTACTGCTGCTGTTGTCACTACTGCTGCTGTCACTACTGCTGTTGTCACTACTGCTGCTGTTGTCACTACTGCTGTTGTCACTACTGCTGCTGTTGTCACTACTGCTGCTGTTGTCACTACTGCTGCTGTTGTCACTACTGCTGTTGTCACTACTGCTGCTGTTGTCACTACTGCTACTGTTGTCACTACTGCTGCTGTTGTCACTACTGCTGCTGTTGTCACTACTGCTACTGTTGTCACTACTGCTGCTGTTGTCACTACTGCTGCTGTTGTCACTACTGCTGTTGTCACTACTGCTGCTGTTGTCACTACTGCTGCTGTTGTCACTACTGCTACTGTTGTCACTACTGCTGTTGTCACTACTGCTGCTGTTGTCACTACTGCTACTGTTGTCACTACTGCTGCTGCTGTCACTACTGCTGTTGTCACTACTGCTGCTGTTGTCACTACTGCTGCTGTCACTACTGCTGTTGTCACTACTGCTGCTGTTGTCACTACTGCTGTTGTCACTACTGCTGCTGTTGTCACTACTGCTGCTGTTGTCACTACTGCTGCTGTTGTCACTACTGCTGTTGTCACTACTGCTGCTGTTGTCACTACTGCTGCTGTTGTCACTACTGCTGCTGTCACTACTGCTGTTGTCACTACTGCTGCTGTTGTCACTACTGCTGTTGTCACTACTGCTGCTGTTGTCACTACTGCTGCTGTTGTCACTACTGCTGCTGTTGTCACTACTGCTGTTGTCACTACTGCTGCTGTTGTCACTACTGCTGCTGTTGTCACTACTGCTGCTGTTGTCACTACTGCTGCTGTTGTCACTACTGCTGCTGTTGTCA
>JAWQFJ010000570.1:97500-107500 GCA_034096865.1 Theodoxus fluviatilis
CACAGACAGACAAACAGACAGGCATACACAAACAGACAGACAGACAGACAGACAGACAGACAGACAGACAGACAGACAGACAGACAGACAGACAGACAGACAGACAGACAGACAGACAGACAGACAGACAGACAGACAGACAGACAGACAGACAGACAGACAGACAGACAAACAGATAGGCACACTCACAGATTGACACACAGACAGACACTACAGACGGACACACACACACACACACACACACACACACACACACACACACACACACACACACACACACACACACACACACACACACACGGACGGACGGACGGACAGACAGACAGAGACAGACAGACAGACAGACGGACGGACGGACGGACAGACAGACACACAGACAGACAGACACACAGACAGACACACAGACTGACACACAGACACACAGACAGACACACAGACAGACACACAGACAAACAAACAGACATAGACACACACTCACGCACAGACACACAGGCAGACAGACACACATATACACACATATACACACATAGAGAGACACACAGTTAAACACACAGACACAGAGACAGACACATAATTATGGGATCATAGAGACTGACGCTGAGACGGACGGGTGGAATGAGGGACACATTGACACTGAAAAGGAGTGGGATACTCTATAGTTAGAACGTTTGTGTCGTGTGACTGTCATATCCTTCCCAACGAGTACTTATTCTTCCGCCAAGGAGGTTGTGCCTTTCGGTTGGTTGGTGCGTCAGTTATTCTATGTGGAAACTAGCTTTTAAAAAGTTCAAATCGGACTCGGATTAAATTTGGTGCAAGGTCAGGCTTTCACCCAGGGAACAATCCATGAGACTATCGCAGCGCCGTAGGCCGCCATGTGTGGTACGCCGGCGTATGCGTTTCACACTCAGAGACCGCTAGCAAGCGCTAAAATGAACTCAACTTCTTAACGTCAAGCCTGGCCAGCAGAACATGCTGCCTGAGTTATGCAGGCCATGGAAGAGCTGCCATTTGTTCAACCTCTGTGAGGCGTTAAAAATTACCGTTCACCAGTTGAGCGGAACAACGTCTTAAGTTATACAGGCCACATCGCAGGCGCACCTTCATGAACCACTAGCAGCGCCAAAATAAGTAACCAGCACCGTCCTGTAGCGTCAATCCTGACAAGCAGAACACGCTGCCTGAATTATGCAGCGTTGTGTTGTGTCCCATGCGGCGTGTGTGCTGATTTGCTTCTTATTCTATGTGCACAATTACTCCAAATGTTTCAAAACGGATTTTAATGAAATTTGGTGGGAGATAAGAGTTTTGCTCAGGAAACAATTCATTAATTTTGGAGGTTATCTGTTATCCAGTTGTGGAATTTGAACCACAAAAAGAATTGTGGATTTCCGTCCTGTCTCAAACCTATCCTTTATCTCCAAACTTCTTGAAAGAATAGTCCTCAACCAACTCAACTCTCACCTCCTGTACCACAATCTTCTCTCTCCTCTTCAATAATCCTATCGACCTAACCACTCCACCGAAACTGCCCTTCTAAAGATCACAAATGACCTTCTCTTGGCCGCTGAGAAAGATCAAATCTCTGCCCTCGCCTTCCTGGATCTATCGGCCGCATTTGATACGGTTGACCACAACATTCTTCTTCAACGTCTTCAACATACTTTTGGCATCCATTGCACTGTCCTCTCTTGGTTCTCTTCCTATCTCGCTAACCGCTACCAGGCTGTTTCCATCGACAACCTGAATTCAGACCCCATCAGGCTCGAGTGTAGAGTCCCTCAAGGGTCTGTACTTGGGCCTGTTTTGTTCACCCTCTACACTCAACCCCTTGACCATATCTTTGACCGACACAATGTTCTCCACCACTCTTTTGCCGATGACTCTCAGCTCCACCACAACTCTTCTCCTGATCAATCTGACTCTCTCCTATATGCTCTCTCTGACACTATCACCGACGTACAGAACTGGATGACACATCTCTTCAGTCTCAAGCACCTGCTATTTTCAACTCCGCCGCATTGCCACCATCCGCAAGTACCTCACCAAAGACGCCGCAACCAAACTTGTCACTTCTACTATTCTGTCTCGTCTCGACTACTGTAATTCTCTTTTTGCTGGACTCCCCTCTTGTTCTATCTCGCGTTTACAGCGCATTCAAAACTCCTCTGCACGCCTTATACTAAAGAAGAAAAAGAAAGACCACATCACCCCCCTGCTACAGGACCTCCTTTGGCTACCTGTTTCAGACAGAATCAAATACAAGCTCAACACGCTCACATACAAATGCCTCAACAATCTTGCTCCTTCCTATCTGTCTACCTCTCTCAAACTCTGTAAACCTGTCCGATCACTCCGCTCTTCTCTAGACATTCTCAGACTCGACATCCCTCCACAAAGACTCACAACCGTAGGCGGGCGCTCCTTCACATTCCAAGCGCCCACCCAATGGAACGCACTACCTCTCAGCCTTCGTCAGGAACCAACCTTAGCTTCTTTTAAATCTAGCCTAAAAACCTTCCTTTTTCCCAAAACGGGGAAAGAGTAAATTCCACCATACCATCCATCACACTGATGCAATGCAAACCTGGTACCAAGCAGATGTAATAGCCATGTATGTTAGTATATATTGTGATTATTATCTAATGTTATGTGTCTATATGTTTGATTGTTGTGTGCATGTTTGCACCTGCCATAATGTTTTGTATTAGGGTGTGCATTCTTTTCTTATGGGTGTGAATGTGTGTGTGTGCGCCTTGAGTCGCCTAAGTGGTGAGATATGTGCGCATGATAAATTATCGTATTATTATTATTATTATTATTATTATTATTATTATTATTATTATTATTATTATTATTCCTACGCGAAGGTTTGCGCTCTGTCAGAGTGTGGTATGTAAGTTCAAACAGTATTGGACTTGAGTGAAAGCTTTATTCTGGGTCGACTGGAATGATCATGCAGTCGAGGTGGTTGATGCAGGATTTTGATCCCGAAAGGGGGTGGGAGGTGAGGGGGGGGTGGGGGTGGGGGGCTCTGCTTGGTATGCAACCGTTGAGCAAGCGATTCGTGCACCGACGAGTTTACTCACTGCATCCCTTTGCGAATGCCAAGATCATTTATCTACATAATTTTATTTGCATTTTAGACGAGGGTTGCCCGAGTATGCTTTTCCACTTTGATGCATGGATGGATGGATAAAGTTTTACGGCCTATCAGCCTTTGTAGGCTATTTGATGCCATCGACCACGAAAAGTCATTAGAGTTGATTAGATTAAGAGCAAACCAGAGCACGGTTTTCCTTGTTATTCACGTGTTACGAATCTTGTAGGGAGAAGCGGTGGTTCAATTCTTACCCCCAACCCATAGCCTTTATGCATGCATACCTACATACTTACATACATGCATGTCTCTGTGCATGTATGCATGTATATCTTTGGAAATAACGGGGTTGTCACTAATTCTTTGATCTGTCAAAAAAATAATCATTTTATGAAGAGAGAATCACAACGAACAAACACTTCGCACGAAATGCACGACGCTTCCTTGCAACTATCGACTCTGGTACGAATGTGGTGACGATGCATTTCACCTGCTGCAGCACTTTTGATGAATAAGCTCAGTTGCTGAGGTCTCTTCACTTTATCACAGAAATGCATATCTGCGGCGACTCCTTGGTACCGCACGAGCGAACATGAAGGCTGATATTATGAGCCGATAGATCATTAGCTTTGTGTGTTTGTGACTGTTCATTAAACATGTATTGATTATGCACGAAGTAGTTGGCGATGTCGTAATGTTTGAAGTTATTCCACTGCATTCCTTGTGTGTTGGAGGTAAGAATAGACTCTCTGCTTTACCTTGGGCTATTCGTAGAAGACAGGTAGCTAGGGAAAGTGAGCTTTGTCTGCTCTTTCTCCAACCAGCTGTAATGTTTTGTAGTCAATGGCCTTACATAGTCTTAGAGGCTGACACTCCATACAGCCCCATTCATTCATTTATTAGTTTGTTCGTTCGTTTGTTCATTGATTCATCCATCCATCCATTCGTTCATTCATTCATTGTCATTCATTCATTCTCTCATTTATGAATTCATTCGTTCGTTCATTCATTCATACTCTCATTCATTCATTTTTTCATTCATTCATTCATTCATTCATTCATTCATTCATTCATTCATTTGTTCGTTTTCCCATTCATTAATTAATTCCACTACATCTCCACGAAGCCGAGCCCAGGTCTGTGAAAAGAGACCTTGACCTTGTACTTGCAGACACGTGGCAGGCTGCTCGGGTTGCACGTGTTCCCAAACCTACAACTTTATCACCGTTGTCGTCAAGGGCGACGACGACGACGACGAATTGACGTACAAGGTAGCCATTGTCCTGGTACCCGGATGCTGCAAGTGCATCAACATTTAGGACTGCCTCGTCTTCATGGAAGCAATGGAAATTACTACATGGCAACGTCATTTTTGCATGAGGACAGGATAAATATTATGTACTTTCTTATCTTTTATCATGTGTATTTGTTTGTTTGTGTTTTGGTTTGTGGGAAGGTGCGTGTGTGTGTGAACGTGAACGTGCATCTCTCTCTCTCTCTCTCTCTCTCTCTCTCTCTCTCTCTCTCTCTCTCTCTCTCTCTCTCTCTCTCTCTTTCTCATCCACTTGTGTGTGTGTGTGTGTGTGTGTGTGTGTGTGTGTGTGTGTGTGTGTGTGTGTGTGTGTGTGTGTGTGTGTGTGTGTGTGTGTGTGTGTGTGAGTGTGTGTGTGTGTGTGTGTGTGTGTGTGTGAACCGTAAACGGATAGAGGCCTGTATTGATACATTTCACCTGTCTCGTCGTATGTACATGTCTTTTACAAAATATTGGCAACCCATGAATGTGGGGACGAGGTAAACCTCGGACCCATAGTTCCAATGTTGTGCTATTTCTCTCGAAGTCATGAAAAGCTTGCATTTGTTCATGCACTAAATTATATATTTACATATTGTCATATCACTATCGTTTACAAGCAAATAAATGTCAGCATTATACGAACACAGTATGGTGACTCACCCATTCTCTTGCACACAAAATTGTTAAATTTCACTATGAGCTCCGTCGAGATCGAGTCAAACAGAATGATCTTTTCCTACTTCAGGGAAACAATGGCACGTCGCTTACAAAACCTGTGAAAGACACGACTGTTTTTGGAGCAGAAAATTTGTTGTTTTTACAATGGTGACCTCCTGCAGTGTGAAGAACTGCCACAATAGGCATGACAGAGAGAAAGATCGACGTTTTTATTGTCGTACCGCGTGTTGCAACGCGAAAAGGCAAGGAAATGCTGGATCTAACAACTCAAAGGCGCGGCGTGAGTGGATCGCTCAACTGAACCTGAAGTCACTCACTTTTGACACTAAGGCAGATCGATTTGTTTGTTCGGATCACTTGTAAATGGTGAGAATTTGTTATGTTTTGCGTTTTGTAACTTAACAAATACTAGAAAAGACGGAAAGATAGTATGCAGGACAGATTACAGGGGAGAAAGAAAGGCCAAGATGTCGCAGAGACTAACAACAGTGTTTTGTTCTGTTACCTGATCTGACTTTTTGATACTACAAAACAGCAATATCAATTGCATCAATATTCAATGTTTGTTCAATCTGATTGGACCGGTACAAATCTGGGTCGACGTTTTGTGAATAGGCCTAGTTCGCAGCGACATCTTACAAGTGACCGTGAAATAGAATGGTGTACGATGAGATTTTATCCTGGGAGAAAACAAAATAGGTTTATTTCAGACTATTTTTGGTGATACATCTTACTGAAAATAGTTTGCGTAATGACAACCTTTATTTTGTGTGTACATGCAAACGTGTATGTGTGTGTGTGAGTAAATGTGCATGCCTAGAAGCACGATGGGTGATGGCTTGGGATAGGCAGGCATGACAGGGAGCGAGTACAGCGGCGAGAGCTGTAAATGTATCTTTCTCCCTTCTCTCCCTCTCTTTGGAGACAGTGCTGGCAGTGCAGACAGTGAAGACAGGCAGGCAGGCAGACAGGCAGGCAAGCACGCAGGCAAGCAGGCAGGCAGGCAAGCAGGCAGGGAGACAGAGAGACAGACAGACAGACAGACAGACCCTTTGTCCTTCGCTTCAGCTTTTCGCTCAGCAATGCACACATCCACGCATATCTGTGTACGAGAGAGAGAGAGAGAGAGAGAGAGAGAGAGAGAGAGAGAGAGAGAGAGAGAGAGAGAGAGCAGCAGGCGTTTACTTCAATCAGAGACACTATAATATATAGTATACCATACTATCTCTGCTTCAATAAAAGATCCTGCATACTCTCTTTCCGTCTTTTCTAGTATTTGTTAAGTTACAAAACGCAAAACATAACAAATTCTCACCATTTACAAAGTGATCCGAACAAACAAATCGATCTGCCTTAGTGTCAAAAGTGAGTGACTTCAGGTTCAGTTGAGCGATCCAGCATTTCCTTGCCTTTTCGCGTTGCAACACGCGGTACGACAAAAAAAATGTCGATCTTTCTCTCTGTCATGCCTATTGTGGCAGTTCTTCATTCAGCAGGAGGTCACCATTGTAGAAACAACAAACTTTCTGCTCCAAAGACAGTCGTGTCTTTCACAGGTTTTGTAAGCGACGTGCCATTGTTTCCCTGAAGTAGGAAACGATTACTCTGTTTGACTCGATCTCGACGGAGCTCATACATAGCTTTCCTTGCATGCAACCGTTTTTACTTCGTCACGAGTGACAGACATATGCTCAAAATGCCCGTCGTTGATATTTCAGTTGAAAAATTACTGAATTGTCTTCTTGTAAAGGTCACTATACATAATTGTTTAATACCACATTTACGAATGAACAACAGTCCTTTCTTCATAATGATATCAATTCTTGTTCATCAGTGATTTTTTTACATGCACTATGTTACTCGCCGCAAGCGATTTCGGTGCATTGTCGTACATTTATATATGCGCCCAATTGCTGCGCTGTCAGAAATAGTTTTCACTTTTGTTGGTATTCGATTCGATCAATGCAGAAATTAAGCTTCTAATGAGATTCATCCAAATGTGTACAATTAAATGACTATATCAATCTATTTTGTGGTTATTCTTTGTTGTTCGTGTTGAAATATTGAAAAAACGAATAAAGCTTATGCCGTGTTGGTAATTGACGGTGTTAATATTTTTACTCTTCAGAGTTTCAACACTTCCCATTATCGCATATCAGTGTGGTGGCAGCAGGGCGTAACAACATGGCTGAATCAGTTTATCATTCTCGTGAAATATTAGCACTTCACTTCATTGCAAACTAGAAAATTTGGTGACTCGCACAAGGGGGTGGGCAGGGTAGGGGTAGGGGTGGGGATGGGCAGGGTAGGGGTGGGAACGGAGGTGGGCAGGGTAGTGTAGGGGTGGGGGTGGGTAGGGTAGAGGTAGGGGTGGGGGTGGGGATGGGCAGGGTAGGGGTGGGGATGGGCAGGGTAGGGGTGGGAATGGGCATTGTAGGCGTAGGGATGGTGGCGGTGGGCAGGGTAGAGGTAGGGGGTGTTGGTGGGCAGGGTAGGGGTGGTGGGGGTGGGCAGGGTAGGGGTGGGCAGGGTAGGGATGGGATGGGCAGGATAGAGGTAAGGGTGGGCAGGGTGGGGGTGGGCAGGGTAGGGGTGGGCGTGGGCAGGGTAGGGGTAGGGATGGGGGTGGGCAGGGTAGGGGTGGGGGTGGGCAGGGTAGAGGTACTGGTGGGGGTGAGCATGGTAGTGGTGGGCACGGTAGGGGTGGGAATGAGCAGGGTAGGGGTGGGCAGGGTGGGGATGGGGGTGAGCAGGGTAGAGATAGGGGTGGACAGTGTAGGGGTGGGGATGGGCTGGGTACGGCTGGGGATGTGCAGGGTAGGGGTGGGGATGGGGATGGGCAGCGGGGGGGGGGGGGGGGGGGGCAGGGTAGGGGTTGGCAGGGTGTGGATGGGGGTGGGCAGGGTAGAGATAGGGGTGGGCAGGGTAGAAATAGGGGTGGGCAGGGTAGGGGTAAGGGGTGGGGATGGGCAGGGTAGGGGTGGGGATGGAGGGACGGAAGCGTGGGGGTGGGCAGGGTGGGGGTGGGGATGGAGGGATGGAAGCGGGATTAGCAAATTTTACCTCCCCCAAGGAGGCTATGTTTTACTCTCGGTTAGTCTAGACTAGTCTAGTCTGTTGACACACAAATACACACACACTCACACACACACACACACGCGCACATGAACGCACGCACTCACGTTCACGAACGCGCGCACACACACACGCACACACACACACACACACACGCACGCACTCATGAACTCATGCACACATATTCGCGCGCGCTCGCGCACACGCACACACACGCACGAACACACACGCGCACACACACACACACACACACACACACACACACACACACACACACACACATCGCTTAATTCACTGTTCTTCTTTTCTCTCCTATTTCAATTCATCAACACTCGAGGACATGAATTAAAGTCCAATGCAGCTAGTGCGGACTGGCACACCACGTCACTAGAGCCTTGTTCACGAGGCGCAGCAATGTGCAGTGCTTTGCAGCGCTATGCGTCCTGAACAAGCCGTTTCACGGCGCATGCGCTGTGCAGCGCTGCTCATTGCTGCGCCTCGTGAACAAGCCCAGTGTCTCAGTTTTAGCAGTGCTATCGATTTCATGACCTAGGATTCAACTCATATTTCTTAACGCCTCAACCTGTGCTCCAGTTTTTCAAAGTGCGCAGATCGGGGATGAACTGTGTAACAGAAATTTCGACCAGCTTTTCGGGAATACAAGAGGCATTTCTAGTTCCAGAAATGCAACAGTGGGTATAGAGTTTGCAATAAATTGCATAACGAGTATTCATGGACAAATACTTTCTTAAGTCAACACCGGTCTTGATAATACTCGTGATAATGAACACTGCCACACTCAATTTATCATCACAATAAAATATCAGTATCATTATGAAGTTGATAACAGTGACGATAACAACAGCCACAACAACAATGCTGCTGCTGCTGCTTGAAGTGGTGGTGGTGGTGGTTGAGGAGGAGGAGAAAGAGGAGAAGGACGAGGAGGAGGAGAAAGAAAGAGATAGAGAAAGAGAAAAAGGAGGAGGAGGAGGAGCAAAAAGAGGAGGAGAAGAAAGAGGACGAGAAGAAAGAGAAAGAGGAGGAGAAAGAGAAAAGGGAGAAGAAAGAGAAAAAGGAGGAGAAAGATAAAGAGGAGAAAGATAAAGAGGAGGAGAAAGAGAAAGAGGAGGAGAAAGATAAAGAGGAGGAGAAAGATAAAGAGGAGGAGAAAGATAAAGAGGAGGAGGAGGAGGAGGAGGAGGAAGAAGAAGAGGAGGAAGAGAATGAGAAAGTAGAGGAGGAGAAGGAGGAGGAGGAGAAAGACGAGGAGGAGAAAGACGAGGTGGAAAAAATACGAGGAGGAGAAGGAGGAGGAGGAGGAGGAGGAGGACGAGGGAAAAGGAGGAGGAGGAGGAGGAGAAGGAGAAGAAGGACGGAGGAGGAGGAGGAGGAGGAGGAGGAGGAGGAAGACGAAGAAGAAGAAGAAGAAGAAGAAGAGGAAGAGGAGGAGAAAGTAGAGGAGGAGGAGGAGGAGGAGGAGGAGGAGGAGGAGGAGGAGGAGGAGGAGGAGGAGGAGGAGGAGGAGGAGGAGGAGAAGGAGGAGGAGGAGGAGGAGGAGGAGGAGGAGGAGGAGGAGGAGGAGGAGGAGGAGGAGGAGGAGGAGAAAGACGAGGAGGAGAAAGACGAGGTGGAAAAAATACGAGGAGGAGGAGGAGGAGGAGGGAAAAGGAGGAGGAGGAGGAGAAGGAGGAGGAGGAGGAGGGAAAGGAGGAGAAAGACGAGGAGCAGAAAGACGAGGAGGAGAAAGTCGAGGAGAAGAAAAACGAGGAGGAGAAAAACGAGGTGAAAGACGAAAAGGAGGATTAGGAGGAGGAGGATTAGGAGGGTTAGGAGGAGGAGGAGGAGGAGGA
>JAWQFJ010000570.1:112500-120000 GCA_034096865.1 Theodoxus fluviatilis
GTTTTCTTAGCTTAATTAGTTAAGTTAGATTGGTTGTTGTGTTTTGACATTGTCGTTTCATGTTCATCATGTTCATTCTCACCTTATCATTCTAACCACACATCGAGTTCATACATCGTCACCCCCATACGAAAGCTTTAATAAATATTTTATTTATTCTTTTACATCGGTGTTCACGTGTCTGTTTGTGTTAGGGAGTGTGGCCATAGTTTTATTGAAAACCCAACCATACATACTCTAGGCCTCATGTATACATCTTCCACACGTAAGTGTGAATGCTGCTCAGGGTTATATGGCATATATATGTACACACCTCAAAGGTGTGTACATATATATACTCTAGGCCTCAGCCTAGGGTGACATGCACGCGACATACGTTCCACTCCGACACGTGAAGCAGATGATGAAGACATAAGAAACGAACGAACGAATAGTTTATTGGTAGGCCATAGATCAACAAAAGAGCTGGAACGAACATTTTAAAATGTTGTTTGCATGGGAAGATAGACAAATGATTCGGCGATTAGCAATGTATCTTTTTAATTATGAGAGGGAGAGGGAGAGAGAGAGAGAGAGAGAGAGAGAGAGAGAGAGGTAGAGATGTATGTCAAGATATTTAGTTCGGAGGTTGTCGTATTTTGGACAAGTAAACAGTACATGATATTAATCATCAGGTGTATCGTTGCATAATGCACATCTCAGATTTTGTGCATCTTTAGGACGATATCTTAATCTGTTTCATTGAATGTCACTTATTCCTAATCTAAAGTGTATATATGCATCTCTGAATGTCTTTCTGTCCAGAACTTATAGATATTTTGATAACTGTATATCGTTTTTAAATATTCTATAGAGTTCGTACCTTTTGCTGCGGCTTATATTACTTGTTATCTTTCGTGCTATTGTGTTTTCTATGTCATATCTTATGTGTATTATAAAATGGTGTAGTGTTTTTCACACAAGGAAGATGACAGCGCCAGAATTTCTTCCGAATTCAGACAGCTTTTTTGCTGGTGCAATGTATGCATCAAATTCCTCAAATACAATACCGTCCAAAGTTTTGAAAAATGTTTCTCTCAAACAGACCATATCATACTGACGTAGTAATGTGATGAAGTCAGGATTGTATAGTTTCTGGAGTATTCCTACAATGCTCCACGTGAGGATTTTGACACTCTCAGGGTCGATTTGCCCGTTTGCTGATCCGTGGCGATGGCGCGATATTCGAATTTTCTCCTGAATCATATCCACGCGTTTGCCCGTTTGGGCCTCAGCTGTCCCGGCATTCGTCCTGTGTGCGTACTCGCGTACAAGTGTGCTTGTAACAGTGAGGCTTTGTTCGATAATAATGTGATAAACTAAAAACTTAGAAAACCCCTTATCCGTCTTCGTATACCATCACCCAATGACAAATCTTAGCCGGTTTTGGCCTCGCAGTCCGAGGTGTGAATAAATGTATCAGATGTGTTTTAAACAGTCCCTGTTGTTACTTTTAAATTCTTGGTTCGGGTCTCTGTCTATGCTATTTTTTTCTGTTCCAGAGCACATTTTCCAAGCACGTTACATCATCTAAACGGCATTTTCGGTGTGAAATCTGCAGTAAAAAGGCAAGAGTGCATGCAGCAGACTCCCAAAATAACTCCGGTGTGATTGTCTCGATGGATGTTAGTCTTCGTTGCTCTGACAGTTCATTATGAAGGTGCTGGCCTATGCACGGCATATGTCCAAGCTACTACTTCCTAGCTGTACAAATGCGAGACTCTACGAGTGCAAAGCATCCTTTACTAATCAAGCAATAGATGGATCTTTGCCCAGTGTCTGAGTGACAAAAACCTTCAGCCAGCCAAGGTCCTCCATCTGGGACAATCCGTTCCGTCAGACCGTGGGTAAAGTAAAGCTCGTCAGTGCTAGAATGGACGCTACATCGTGGCAAAGACCATCGCTCTGACAAGAGGCCAGGACTGCGGGTCTTTGAAATGAACACTCACGGTGCATGAGCAAAGTCACCAGTACACAAAGTGGTGGACACGGTCCGAGTTGTGACAGTCGGGACATGAGATAGGGTGATGAACCGTGAACGGTTGGCACAATGTAAAACTCCACGGACTTTCATCGGTGAAACTCCAACAAAACGTACTGAACCAGGCAGTGTCCACACATTCACAGCACAGGATATGCAAATAACATCCGGTAAATACGGACATGCCGCATCAGCAAACCATGCAGACTGAGTCTGATCGTAAAGAGACGAGGTGCTGTCAGTAGGCTCAATCCCATTTCTACATGTACAAGTAACATTTCTACATGACTGCCCAGACACTCCTGGCTAGTCTAAAACGAGACAAATATAAACATCTCACCCAGTAACTTCTACACGCGTCTAAATGCAGGGCGTTATCATGTCATCCGTCATCCTTCCTCCGGAAGTAAATCCAAGAGAATGTAACTTTGCGAGTAATCACTACGGAAAAAATTCCGCAGCCAGGCGCCAAGTAATAATGTAAATATGGGACGGATGAATTACACTTTTATAATATAATTCGGGCAAAGTGTGCAGATGTCAGAAACGTCGTTTTCTATTTTAAACACCCATATCATAAGCGTAACTCCATTGCTGGATTCAAGTTGCGGAAGTAGGACAACGTCGTACGGACACAGTCTGCGCTTTGTAGATGTGTAACTTACTATCAATAAGAAACAAACACACGACAAACACCAAAATCAAAGTCTTTCGGGCACACGCCTTTCTTCAGTGAACGTTACAGACAAACATAAAAGATGTAACTTACACAGAAATAACGAATTTTCTTTCTTCTTTCAATTGAATGTACGTTTATTATTAATTAAAACATTAGTATTTTTAAGCGCCACACCAAAATATAGTGATACACATGAAGCCGCGCGAAAATCAACGAGAGCGATTTAACTCCGATCTCAGAGCGCCTAACTTCCGGAGGAAGGATGACGGATGACATGATGACGCCGTGCAATTAGTCGCTTCCGTAACTTCTACGTATTTCCAGGGTGGAGAGAGACATACCACGAACTCATTTGTAAACAAAACCGGCACCACAGTAAATTACACAGCTGAACTGACGATTTTAGCTTAATTTATTTCTTTGATCACCTCAGAAAATCCGGTATCTTAGCAACGCATGGTAGTGAAAGCATTGAGGTGAATCTTATCAGTCTTCGCTGACATCAAATATAGTTTCAAGTCTATCGGAGCTTCCATGAACCACAGTGTGAATCATTGCATAAGGAATACACTGGCGAAACAGTACATTTAAAATATAAAGACTATTCTGGATTGATTCCTATCGGCATATTCTTTGCGAAGCATTGTCGTCTTGATCACTTCACTGCAGTCCAACTGTGATTCATGCCAGCTCTTCCAAGACTCCACAAACACCATTGCAGTCGAAATGCTCTTTCCGTTTTCCACACAACAAACGAGTTGTCGCCTTACTGCTGACCTTTCACAGATGTGCTAAAAAAAATCCTCCTCACGGATGTTCGAAACAAGGTGAAATTCTTGTGATATGAGCACAAAATAGAATGTGGTCAGAGACCTTACATGGTGCAGTAACCACTTCTCCGAGTGTCCAGGGACAGGAAATGACGAGACTCCAAATGTCCACTGCGCCTGCGCCAGACGAGGATGATGATGACGGGAATAGCGAGGACGACGATGGCCAGCAGAGTGCCCACCACTCCCCAGAAGAGACCGGCAGTGTAGGCACCTGGCAGTCGCAAACACACAGAGCCAGCATCAGCAGCAGTTAAAGTCTGCTCTAGAACATCGAAGATGGTACAGTTTAAACTGCATAATAGCTAGAGAGATTCAGAAGGTGCATTCAACATTGCACTGATAACATAACTTTTCTTTTTACTGCTTCAATGTTCCCATACATAGCGGAGGAGACTGTGTTGTAGATATGGGGTGGAGATGGGATGGGGAAAAGGGATATGGGGTGGGGGTTTCTGGGATGAAAGGGGAGGAGGTGGGGCCAGAATTGCCATAAAGCTCTGTAGTATGAGTTGTTCCGGAGTTGTGACAGACGTTCTGAATAAGAAATCCACGTAGGAACTCTGTTTTGCCCTAAACGTGGACCTTTGTCGTCGACAGCGTCAACTTGAACATGAATTAAAAAATGGATAAATATGCATACATAAAATGGGGATGCTAATTTTATACACAATATATATTAATTCGTAACATGACGTCAGAGAGGGATGAGATTATTCACGTCTTTGCCTATGCAACACTCCTGAGACCACGCAGTATGACCCAGGTATCCTGGGAAGAAGTGCTAGGTTTTATCTCGTCCCTGGAAATCAGAAGATCAAATCAGACTCACCGTCACTGTCAACAGGAGCGGTCACAGGTGTCTTCATCAGCAAGGCGACGTTATTCTTGGGGGTGGGAGTGGAACCCTGGGGCCCCAGGTAGTTACCACAGCGGGGAAGGCCGGGGGGTGGGATGGGTTGTTGTTCGAAGGACTCGTTGAACATGATGGCCATGCCCGAGGAGGCGTGAAGCTCAATATGACAGTGCATGAACCACACTCCAGGGTTGTCGGCCCGCAGCCTGACCACTACGTAGCCACCGGCAGGCACCTGGGGAGCATAGAATATTACAATGCAAAGAACGTAGTTCAGGGAAGTGTTTACTTTAGCACCACATCTACCATTACCTGACGAACGCCATGAAAGAAAGGTCTTGGTTTGGTCTCTGTGCAGGGAGTCACTGTAGTCCCTCCAACCCCAAAACCCCCTTGTATGTCTTTTGCAATAAGAATACTTAATTTCTCTGTGTAGACCATGGTATTTTGTCTGACGACTCCTAAGTTTCTTACATCTACGAGGCGGTGTCACTTGTTTATTGTTCTAGGGGGGAGTTACAGGGCCAGAAAAAAAGGTACAGACGGATCTTCTCAGTGCTCTACTCAGCATCTGGAACCTCTGGCCACTGGGGTTTCTTTGTTTCCAGTGACGGGTCTGCCTTATCTCGCCGTATATTATTTTGTCTTGAAAACTCTCTCCCCATTTTTCACATTGTATTCTGTATCTCTCTTTAAAAACCTTTATTTAATTAGTCATTTCCACGTTCCCATTTGTTAGTAGGGACTCTCATCCCTGGCAGCCACAGAGCAGCGTTCAGTGTTTGTCTGACGACATGATGTCACTCCCAGGGATCGTTCCTCGGCTTCCGAGTGGCAGTCGGGTATTTGCCGAAGATACACCTCCTTCTCACCAACCAATGCAATATATATGTTCACCAGGCCTCGCTGCTCAACAAAGCAATCGCTCGTTCAATCCGTGGACTGTCTATTCCCAGCTCTATACAAGGAGCTTTTCTTCACCCGCGAGACTTGCTAGACAAGCTACGCGCCACTCGAAATGACAAAGAATCATGGTCCCAGTGTTTGCTTCACTCACCACGATGGTGTCCTTGCGTGGCGCGCGCTCCAATTCCATCCCTGGGACACGTCCCCCCTCCCAGCTGGGGTCCGCCCACCGGGCCCGGTGGCAGGTGGGCAGGGGCAAGTCCGAGGAAGAGTTTTCGCATGCGATGTCCTCGTTGTTGGACAAGAAGGTTCCTGTCTGGTTGTCGTAGTTGGGGAAACCCACCTGGGCAAAGAGGCAAAGAGCGAGATAATGCGTATGTGTGAGTGAAGGTTGTTGAATGATGAACATGGCAAATTTACTTTTGCAAGATTGAACAACAGCACGTCTCCGGTCATGACAAACAGAGCATTTCCCGCTCACCCCTGCCCCAATGTGGTACCGTACAACATAGACATATCTGGTGTACCAGAATAGTCCTCCCCTTACCATCCACATGGCCATCAACAGTGGCACAGATTCACTTGGATGAGGCCAGCAGTGTGTATGAATGGATCTGTAAGCCTTGAATCCGCGTTGCAGGTCACTCAAGAACAATTGTTTCGTTGTACTTCGCCAATGAAACAAATTTCATCGACTAATCGTATGCAAGATAACTTTGAGTTGTCGAAGCAGCATGTACTGGTTTGCGGGTGGAATCACATCGGTCTCGACAGACACAGATAAGTTGAAGCGACGGATTATGACAACCTTTTGCTATGCGCTCAAATCACTTACTCATTCACATATCTGCATTCAACATCGGACCCATAAAATGGAAATGAGGAGGGGGTGTGGAAGGATAGGGGAGGTGGAAGTTACGATAGGAAGGTCAAGGAGAAACTTTAGGTTTGTTAATTGTGTTTGTCATCCTGTGGCGGGCAACACACATCTCCGAGAGAGATATATGACAAACCAGGATTGTCATTCTCCAGTGAAAAATATCAGGCACTTGAAAGACCATTTTGATGATCCATCAGCTTCCTCATGTAAGTCACAGGTTAGAAAAGATTCGAGAAAACTGACGTTTTGTTTATTAATCAGTCATCTCGATGACTTGTTACGAAAGTGTCAGAATAAGATAACAAACCATCGTCATATCATTCATAGGAAAGAATGATTTGTAGAACCATCTCTGAATGATCTCAGCGACAAAAGCTCTCTTCAGTGCACTCGCCATGACCTTCGACCGCGACTAAATCCCGTGCGTAGCCGGGGGCTGATTGGTTGTCTGAATTAGCTGCGCTCCACTCATACGTGTATGTATGGTACCGAAGACGTCTTTGAGTCTTTGATGATACTGTCATATAAGCACAGAAGTGCGCCCTTTTTCTTTTCCCGCGTTGTTTTTGCTAATTGGCTGCAGAGAAAATCGGCACCGTGGAAAGTTGGACACAAATGTTCTTTGCGCTCACAGGTGTCAAGAAAATAACGTCTTCTGAAGAATATGTCTCAGTCGTTAGTATCCAAAAACGCAACTCACAAGGATACAGGTGGTCATGTTTATAGGTAACCAATCAACATAAAAACGCGCGAAATTACTTATGTCTTCCGACCAATCAGCACCCGGCTTGGCAGGAGATTTAGACACGTGTGATCTTTCTTTATCTTATGGAGTGGTAAGAGATTGGACGTTAACCGACAAGTTGCGAATTTGGTCCTCGCCTAAAGTTTTACAACTTTCTTCAGTCCATTCCCCGTTGGAGTTCAGCTCAGGATTAGGAGCAGCTTCCTTGGTGTTATCAATGGCCATTCTGTAAACCCGAGTCAGTAGTATTGACTCTGGCACAGTTCGCAATGAATGCGCAGTAGGCTTGACCCTTGGCATTACAGCCTTGCGCCAAAAATAGTTCGTTCTGATACTATTTTTCTCTCCACTTTTTACAGAAATCATTCAGATTTAAAACTTGGTTCCATTTCAACACAAACATTTTATTGTATCGAATAAACGCTTGTTTGTTGTCTCAACAAGAGTAAGTTAAGAGTTTTGGGCGAAATAGTCTTAGAACTACTTTAACGGCGTATGTCAGTGAGCACATCGGCTATCCCACAAGCCTCTCGTGTGACCTCCGCTTGCATAAATTGGCCAAAAACCTTCCATCACGTGATGTG
>JAWQFJ010000570.1:130000-135000 GCA_034096865.1 Theodoxus fluviatilis
CGGGAACTAATGGGGTAAAGTGATATACTTATTATGGCCTGGAATGTCGGGAACTAATGGGGTAAAGTGATATACTTATTATGGCCTGGAATGTCGGGAACTAATGGGGTAAAGTGATATGCTTATTATGGCCTGGAATGTCGGGAACTAATGGGGTAAAGTGATATACTTATTATGGCCTGGAATGTCGGGAACTAATGGGGTAAAGTGATATACGTATCATGGCCTGGAATGTCGGGAACTAATGGGGTAAAGTGATATACGTATCATGGCCTGGAATGTCGGGAACTAATGGGGTAAAGTGATATACTTATTATGGCCTGGAATGTCGGGAACTAATGGGGTAAAGTGATATACTTATTATGGCCTGGAATGTCGGGAACTAATGGGGTAAAGTGATATGCTTATTATGGCCTGGAATGTCGGGAACTAATGGGGTAAAGTGATATACTTATTATGGCCTGGAATGTCGGGAACTAATGGGGTAAAGTGATATACGTATCATGGCCTGGAATGTCGGGAACTAATGGGGTAAAGTGATATACTTATTATGGCCTGGAATGTCGGGAACTAATGGGGTAAAGTGATATACTTATTATGGCCTGGAATGTCGGGAACTAATGGGGTAAAGTGATATACTTATTATGGCCTGGAATGTCGGGAACTAATGGGGTAAAGTGATATACTTATTATGGCCTGGAATGTCGGGAACTAATGGGGTAAAGTGATATACTTATTATGGCCTGGAATGTCGGGAACTAATGGGGTAAAGTGATATACTTATTATGGCCTGGAATGTCGGGAACTAATGGGGTAAAGTGATATGCTTATTATGGCCTGGAATGTCGGGAACTAATGGGGTAAAGTGATATACTTATTATGGCCTGGAATGTCGGGAACTAATGGGGTAAAGTGATATACTTATTATGGCCTGGAATGTCGGGAACTAATGGGGTAAAGTGATATACTTATTATGGCCTGGAATGTCGGGAACTAATGGGGTAAAGTGATATACTTATTATGGCCTGGAATGTCGGGAACTAATGGGGTAAAGTGATATACTTATTATGGCCTGGAATGTCGGGAACTAATGGGGTAAAGTGATATACTTATTATGGCCTGGAATGTCGGGAACTAATGGGGTAAAGTGATATACTTATTATGGCCTGGAATGTCGGGAACTAATGGGGTAAAGTGATATACTTATTATGGCCTGGAATGTCGGGAACTAATGGGGTAAAGTGATATACTTATTATGGCCTGGAATGTCGGGAACTAATGGGGTAAAGTGATATACTTATTATGGCCTGGAATGTCGGGAACTAATGGGGTAAAGTGATATACTTATTATGGCCTGGAATGTCGGGAACTAATGGGGTAAAGTGATATGCTTATTATGGCCTGGAATGTCGGGAACTAATGGGGTAAAGTGATATACTTATTATGGCCTGGAATGTCGGGAACTAATGGGGTAAAGTGATATACTTATTATGGCCTGGAATGTCGGGAACTAATGGGGTAAAGTGATATACTTATTATGGCCTGGAATGTCGGGAACTAATGGGGTAAAGTGATATACTTATTATGGCCTGGAATGTCGGGAACTAATGGGGTAAAGTGATATGCTTATTATGGCCTGGAATGTCGGGAACTAATGGGGTAAAGTGATATGCTTATTATGGCCTGGAATGTCGGGAACTAATGGGGTAAAGTGATATACTTATTATGGCCTGGAATGTCGGGAACTAATGGGGTAAAGTGATATACTTATTATGGCCTGGAATGTCGGGAACTAATGGGGTAAAGTGATATGCTTATTATGGCCTGGAATGTCGGGAACTAATGGGGTAAAGTGATATACTTCAAAGGCCACTGGAGGAGAAGATCATTACCACCTTCTTCCAAAAGATGATAAAATTAGTCACTTTATGTTGAAGTGTCCAGACCTCTGTAATATGAAAAAATAGTGCTCGTGGAATTTGTAGGTGATCAGCCTCCCATATTTGAATATCGTTTAGCAGTACAGTACAAACAGATAATTTGTAAAAATCAACAAAATGTACCCATAACAGTTTTGATGCGATAGAGTGATAAACCTATGGTAGCGGGATTGAATCTTCAGTACGTTATATAAGTATTATCGTTGCATACTCATAGTGTAAGTCTCCTAATTTAAAAAACGATCAACGGGATCAAAGACAAAAGTTACAGTTTCTTATTATTTGCATACCTCTTCCCCTTTTCCACAATGAAAGTCTCCAGTGGGGCTCCGTTGTGGTTTCCAGTTTCGTCATAGAAGCGCCCCCTACCGTTGATGAGACCAGCGTGGAAGAGGAAGAGCGTGTAGAAGGTGTGATCCAGAGACTCCGTTGTAGTTACCTGTCATTGACAAGGATGATGCTGAAGGCAGCTTCGTAGCGGAGTAGCACATTACGCTGAATTGCTAACGATTAAAAGAAGGCTGCAGATAGTATAAACAGCCTACAAACAGCAGGTAACAAACATTCAAACAGTTTGCAAACCAAAAAGGGAGGGGAAATGGAAAAACAGTATATGCTGTAGACAGTAGAAACGAGGCTACAGATGTACAATCTATACAGCAGGACAGCATCAAGAAAACTGCAGAGAGGTCAAACTAGGCTACATACATACAAATTTACAGGCAAAAGAAAGGTGCAGAAAGTACAAATAAGGTTTCAGGCAACAATAAACGAGGCTACATACATACAAATTTACACGCAAAAGAAAGGTGCAGAAAGTACAAATAAGGTTTCAGACAACAATAAACGAGGCTACATACATACAAATTTACAGGCAAAAGAAAGGTGCAGAAAGTACAAATAAGGTTTCAGACAACAATAAACTAGGCTACATACATACAAATTTACAGGCAAAAGAAAGGTGCAGAAAGTACAAATAAGGTTTCAGACAACAATAAACTAGGCTACATACATACAAATTTACAGGCAAAAGAAAGGTGCAGAAAGTACAAATAAGGTTTCAGACAACAATAAACTAGGCTACAGAGGGCACAAACTAGATTTATCTCAGGGAAAATCAGATTCTTCATGTATTGATTATTCAGTTGACTATGTAACTTTTAAATAACAGAATAAGTCTATGAACTAGCTTATTCTCATCGTATTTCCTGTAAACGTGAATGGGATGAATTTAATTCAAGCATCAACTAATTTGGAACAGAAAGACGCAGAATTCCAGGAGAAAGACTCTGAGTAGATGGAATAGCCAAAAAAAACCAAATCTGAGCACAATAAAGGGACACACCATGCAGCTACGAAATGAAACCTCTCTACCAACCTCCACTCGAAATGGGTCAGCTCAAACCCACATACACAAGGCACACTCTCCAGAGGTAAGTAATTCATATCGATAGGTTTTTATTTTATTTCAGAGATAAGCGCTTACGGCGAGCGCTTGTTTGGACAAGTTCAAGTAGGAGAAAACCTTGCTAAACGCAAGCGCTCATTATTGTCGCTCAGATCTGAACTTTTTAATACCTATCGATACGAATCGCTATGCTCTGAGAAACACGTCTCAATAATCACACTTGCATGCACCTCACCTCCGTCCTGTTGAAGAAAGCTCCTTGGAGCATGCGCAGATGAACTGAGTTCGAATCCCAGTCGTGGTTGTAGTCCTGCACCATGGCAACGAAGTCTCCAGCTATTTCCGGTTCCGGTTCCCGAGGATGCACGATTAAGGCGCCGTTGAGACCCATGGTGCGTTGAGACCCAATGTGGCTGTGATACCAGTAGGTGCCTTCTGGCCAAGCCTTGAACCTGCAGTCACAGGCGCAGTGGCAAGTTCCCTTCTGTGGCAGGTTGGTTGACGTAAGAGGTACCATGTTGATTGTCAGTAAACTCATTCATGCGTAAATACGAGTGAGGTCTGTCGTGTGTTGCTTACATGTGTGTTTTGTTGTGTGCGTGTTGCTGTTTTCTTTTCCTCTTTCACATATGCTTGACATGTATGAATATAGAAATGCTTCTGGTCTGTGTGTGTGTGTGTGTGTGTGTGTGTGTGTGTGTGTGTGTGTGTGTTTGTGTGTGTGTGTGTGTGCGTGTACGTGCGTATGAGTGTGTGTGTGTGTGTGCGTGTGCGTGTGTGCGTGTGCGTGTGCGTGTGTGTGCGAGCGCGCACGCAAGGGGAGAGAGAGAGGAGGGGAAGAGAGAGAGAGAGAGAGAGAGAGAGAGAGAGAGAGAGAGAGAGAGAGAGAGAGAGAGAGAGAGAGAGAGAGAGAGAGTGAGAGAGAGAGAGAGAAAGAGAGAGAAAGAGAGAGAGTGAGAGAGAGAGAGAGAGGGGTTTTTTCTGCAGTCATCTTTCTTTCACTTTCCCATCTCATGCCACAGCACCCCACCCCACCTCACCCCCATTTGACCCACCCCCACCCTCTCTCTCTCTCTCTCTCTCTCTCTCTCTCTCTCTCTCTCTCTCTCTCTCTTGCAAAATATGTACATTCAACTTCGAACAGAAACTGTTACTATCTTATGAATGGTACCAATTACCAGAAAACAAAAGATGTATCTATGTAAATATTCTATGCCCTGAAGCTCAGAGAGGCGATACTGGCTACCTACACTTAATATTGTATCCAACTTGTACACATTTTGAAGTGCAGAGCTGCTAACACAACTACTATATATTACGTGTGCACATTGTGGAGTGACTAATCATGCATTATCGTTAGGTTGTTGTTGTTTTTTCTTTTGTACACATGATTCAAATGGGCGGATGGCCTCTGAAATAAAATCGTTCTTTCGTTCGTTCGTTCTTTTTTTCTTGCACGCGCGCTACACTGATAAAATACCTAAACAAGCATACCTAATGCTACGTCAATCTCCAATTGCTGAAGGTAGAAACTGTACTGTAGCAATAAAGAACTTCCTACTCAAACTTGGGTTCGGTTTTGTTTGGATGAATGCAAGTGTGGGAAATGTAAAGCAAAGACATGAGACTGTTATCGTCAGGAATGGTGGGGT